>JAVIAB010000125.1:89445350-89521778 GCA_032433765.1 Megaustenia siamemsis | reverse complement strand
TCTCATATCTTAGTGTGTATCTGTGTTAGTTTTTTGTGTGAGCATGTTTGGGTTAGATATCTCATATCTTTGTGTGGCATGTTTATGTTAGTCATATCTCATATCTTTGTGTGTGCATATCTGTGTATGTCACATTTCATATCCTTGTGTGTGCATGTCTATGTTGATCATATCTCATATCTTTGTGTTCATGTCTATGTTAGGCTACGTGTCATATCTTTGTGTATGCATGTCTATGTCAGTCATATATCATATCTTTATGTGCATGTTTATGTTAGTCATATGTTAATATATCTTGATGTGTGTCAGTGTTAGTCATGTCTCGTAGCGCTGTGTGCAAGTCTGTGTTAGTCAACATCTGTTATCTTTGTGTGTGCATGTTTTTGTTTAATCACCACTAGTGACTCGAGCAGATGGTGCTCGTAAACTGGGGGGCCGACCATCTAAGGGCAGAATCCCCCTACAGAAAAAGATCATCTGCTGCCTTGCAGGAAGATGGGGGACAATCAAAGGCTAAGGAATGCAAACCTGAATAAAAATTCTGGCTGAAATCGGATGCACGGGGCCACTGGCGCAGAGCACAGTGCAACGTTTTAACGGGTGTTCAATCAGAGTGGATCTGGCGGACTCTAATTGTGATGTACTGCCTGTGGGGGCGATCAACATACGAGCAGCTGACTTCATGTGAGAGTCTGGAATCCTACTCTGATTGAGTCCTGATCGAAGAGAGAGACAGAGAGAGAGAGAGAGACATAGTACATTGAAATGTAAACATAGAACAATAAATTTTCAACATAGAACATGAATATCAAACATAGAACATTGAATTTACAACATAGAACATTGAATATCACACTTAAAACATTGAATATAATCAAACATAGAACATTGAATATCAAACATAGAACATTGAATATACAACATAGAACATTGAATTTACAACATAGAATATTGAATTTCAACATAGAACATTGCATATTCATTATAGAACATTGAATATACAACACAGAACATTGATATACACAACATAGAAACATTGAATATCAGACATAGAACATTGAATATCAAACATAGAACATTGAATAACAACATACAACATTGAAAATCAAACATAGAACATTGAATATACAACATAGAACATTGCATTTACAACAGAGAACATTGAATTTACAACAGAGAACATTGAATTTCAACATAGAAATTGCATTTTCATTATAGACCATTGAATATACAACATAGAAAATTGCATTTTCAACATAGAACATTGAATATCAGACATAGAACATTGAATATATCAGACATAGAACATTGAATATCAGACATAGAACATTGTATATCAGACATAGGACATTGAATTTCAGACATAGAATATTGAATAGCAGACACAGAACATTGAATATACAACATAGAACATTGATATTCAAACATAGAACATTGAATATACAAACATAGAACATTGAATATAAAAACAGAGAACATTGAATATAACAACATAGAACATTGAATATCAAACATAGATAGAACATTGAATATCAAACATAGAACATTGAATATAAAACTATAACATTGAATATCAAACATAGAACATTGAATATCAAACATAGAACATCGAATATCAAATATAGAACATTGAACATACAAAAATAGAACATTGAATGTTCAACATAGAACATTGCATATTCATTATAGAACATTGAATATACAACATAGAACATTGAATATCAGACATAGAACATTGAATATACAACATAGAACATTGAATATCAAACATAGAAGACATTGAATATCAAAACATAGATAGAAAACATTGAATATCAAACATAGAACATTGAATATCAAACATAGAACATTGATATCAACATAGAACATTGAATATTACAACATAGAACATTGAATTTACAACATAGAATATTGAATTTCAACATAGAGCATTGCATATTCATTATAGAACATTGAATATACAACATAGAACATTGAATATCAGACATAGAACATTGAATATACAACATAGAACATTGAATATCAGACATAGAAAACAATTGAATATCAAACATAGAACATTGAATACAAAACATAGAACATTGAATATCAGACATAGAACATTGAATATCAAACATAGAACATTGAATAACAAACATAGAACATTGAATATCAAACATAGAACATTGAATATCAAACATTGAACATTGAATATCAAACATAGAATATTGATATCAGACATAGAACATTGAATATCAGACATTGTACATATCTTTGGTGTGTCCTTGTTAATCATATCTCATATCTTTATGTGTGTGTGTTTAGTCATATCTCATATCTTAGTGTGTATCTGTGTTAGTTTTTGTGTGAGCATGTTTGGGTTAGATATATCTCATATCTTTGTGGCATGTTTATGTTAGTCATATCTCATATCTTTGTGTGTGCATATCTGTGTATGTCACATTTCATATCCTTGTGTGTGCATGTCTATGTTGATCATATCTCATATCTTTGTGTTCATGTCTTTGTTAGGCTACGTGTCATATCTTTGTGTATGCATGTCTATGTCAGTCATATATCATATCTTTATGTGCATGTTTATGTTAGTCATGTGTAATATATCTTGATGTGTGTCGTGGTGTTAGTCATGCCTCGTAGCGCTGTGTGCAGGTCTGTGTTAGTCACATCTGTTATCTTTGTGTGTGCATGTTGTGTGTTAATCCACCACTAGTGACTCGAGCAGATGGTGCTCGTAAACCTGGGAGGGCCGACCATCTAAGGGCAGAATCCCCCTACAGAAAATCATCTGCTGCCTTGCAGGAAGATTGGGACAATCAGGCTAAGGAATGCAAACCTGAATAAAATGCTGGCTGAAATCGGATGCACTGGGCACGGCGGCAGCGCAGCCCAGTGCACGTTTTTAACGGGTGTTCAATCAGAGTGGATCTGGCGGGAACTAATTGTGATGTTTCTGCCTGTGGGGGCGATCAACATACTTAACCTGACAGCTGACTTCATGTGAGAGTCTGGAAATCCTACTCTGATTGAGTGCTGATCGAAGAGAGAGACAGAGAGAGAGAGAGAGAGAAGAGAGAGTGAGACATGGTACATTGAATTTTAAACATAGAACAATAAATTTTCAACATAGAACATTGAATATCAGACATAGAACATTGAATATCAGACATTGAACATTGAATAGCAGGCATATAACATTTAATATCAGACGTAGAACATTGAATATCAGACATAGAATATTGAATATCAGTCATAGAACATTGAATATCAAACATATACCATTGAATATCAAACATAGACCATTGAATTTACAACATAGAACATTGAATATCACACTTAAAACATTGAATATCAAACATAGAACATTGAATATAAAACATAGAACATTGAATATACAACATAGAACATTGAATTTACAACATAGAATATGAATGTTCAACATAGAACATTGCATATTCATTATAGAACATTGAATATACAACATAGAACATTGAATATCAGACATAGAACATTGAATATACAACATAGAACATTGAATGTAAAACATAGAACATTGAATATCAAACATAGAACATTGAATAACAAACATAGAACATTGAATATCAACATAGAACATTGAATATCAAACATAGAACATTGAAAAAAAAAATAGAACATTGATTATCAAACATAGAACATTGAATTTACAACATAGAACATTGAATATCACACTTAAAACATTGAATATCAAGCATAGAACATTGAATTTCAAACATAGAACATTGAATATACAACATAGAACATTGAATTTACAACATAGAATATTGAATTTCAACATAGAACATTGCATATTCATTATAGAACATTGAATATACAAAACAGAACATTTAATATACAACATAGAACATTGAATATCAGACATAGAACATTGAATATCAAACATAGAACATTGAATAACAAAACATACAACATTGAAAATCAACATAGAACATTGAATATACAACATAGAACATTGAATTTACAACAGAGAACATTGAATTTACAACAGAGAACATTGAATTTCAACATAGAACATTGCATTTACATTATAGAACATTGAATATACAACATAGAAAATTGCATTTTTCAACATAGAACATTGAATAACAGACATAGAACATTGAATATATCAGGCATAGAACATTGAATATCAGACATAGAACATTGTATATCAGAAATAGGACATTGAATATCAGACATAGAATATTGAATAGCAGACACAGAACATTGAATATACAACATAGAACATTGAATATAAAATATAGAACATTGAATATACAACATAGAACATTGAATATAAAACATAGAACATTGAATAAAAAACATAGAACATTGAATATCAAACATAGAACATTGGATTTTCAACATAGAACACTGAATATCAAACTTAGAACATTGATATAAAAACATAGAACATTGAATATCAAACATAGAACATTGAATATCAAACATAGATAGAACATTGAATATCAAACATAGAACATTGAATATCAAACATAGAAAATTGAATATCAAATATAGAACATTGAATATCAAATATGGAACATTGAACATTCAAAATAGAACATTGAATGTTCAACATAGAACATTGCATATTCATTATAGAACATTGAATATACAACATAGAACATTGAATATCAGAGATAGAACATTGAATATACAACATAGAACATTGAATATCAAACATAGAACATTGAATATCAAACATAGACCATTGAATATCAAATATAGAACATTGAACATACAAAATAGAACATTGAATGTTCAACATAGAACATTGCATATTCATTATAGAACATTGAATATACAACATAGAACATTGAATATCAGACATAGAACATTGAATATCAAACATAGAACATTGAATAACAAACATAGAACATTGAATATCAGACATAGAACATTGAATATCAAACATAGAACATTGAATAACAAACATAGAACATTGAATATCAAACATAGAACATTGAATATCAAACATTGAACATTGAATATCAAACATAGAACATTGAATATCAGACATAGAACATTGAATATCAGACATTGTACATATCTTGGTGTGTCCTTGTTAATCATATCTCATATCTTTATGTGTGTGTGTTTAGTCATATCTCATATCTTAGTGTGTATCTGTGTTAGTTTTTGTGTGAGCATGTTTGGGTTTAGATATCTCATATCTTTGTGTGCATGTTTATGTTAGTCATATCTCATATCTTTGTGTGTGCATATCTGTGTATGTCACATTTCATATCCTTGTGTGTGCATGTCTATGTTGATCATATCTCATATCTTTGTGTTCATGTCTATGTTAGGCTACGTGTCATATCTTTGTGTATGCATGTCTATGTCAGTCATATATCATATCTTTATGTGCATGTTTATGTTAGTCATGTGTAATATATCTTGATGTGTGTCAGTGTTAGTCATGCCTCGTAGCGCTGTGTGCAGGTCTGTGTTAGTCACATCTGTTATCTTTGTGTGTGCATGTTTGTGTTAATCACCACTAGTGACTCGAGCAGATGGTGCTCGTAAACCTGGGAGGGCCGACCATCTAAGGGCAGAATCCCCCTACAGAAAAGATCATCTGCTGCCCTTGCAGGAAGATTGGGGACAATCAAAGGCTAAGGAATGCAAACCTGAATAAAATGCTGGCTGAAATCGGATGCACTGGGCCACTGGCGCAGAGCACAGTGCAAACGTTTTAACGGGTGTTCAATCAGAGTGGATCTGGCGGACTCTAATTGTGATGTACTGCCTGTGGGGGCGATCAACGTACGAGCAGCTGACTTCATGTGAGAGGTCTGGAATCCTACTCTGATTGAGTCCTGATCGAAGAGAGAGACAGAGAGAGAGAGAGACATAGTACATTGAAATGTAAACATAGAACAATAAATTTCAACATAGAACATTGAAAATCAAACATAGAACATTGAATTTACAACATAGAACATTGAATATCACACTTAAAACATTGAATATCAAACATAGAGCATTGAATATCAAATATAGAACATTGAATATACAACATAGAACATTGAATTTACAACATAGAATATTGAATTTCAACATAGAACATTGCATATTCATTATAGAACATTGAATATACAACACAGAACATTGAATATACAACATAGAATATTGAATACCAGACATAGAACATTGAAAATCAAACATAGAACATTGAATAAACAAAAACACAACATTGAAAATCAAACACAGAACATTGAATATACAACATAGAACATTGAATATCAAACATAGAACATTGAATAACAAACATAGAACATTGAATATCAGACATAGAACATTGAATATCAAACATAGAACATTGAATAACAAACATAGAACATTGAATATCAAACATAGAACATTGAATATCAAACATTGAACATTGAATATCAAACATAGAACATTGAATATCAGACATAGAACATTGAATATCAGACATTGTACATATCTTGGTGTGTCCTTGTTAATCATATCTCATATCTTTATGTGTGTGTGTTTAGTCATATCTCATATCTTAGTGTGTATCTGTGTTAGTTTTTGTGTGAGCATGTTTGGGTTAGATATCTCATATATTTGTGTGTATGTTTATGTTAGTCATATCTCATATCTTTGTGTGTGCATATCTGTGTATGTCACATTCATATCCTTGTATGTGCATGTCTATGTTGATCATATCTCATATCTTTATGTGCATGTTTATGTTGGTCATGTGTCATATATCTTGATGTGTGTCAGTGTTAGTCATGCCACGTAGCGCTGTGTGCAAGACTGAGTTGGTCACATCTCCTATCTTTGTTTGTGCATGTTTGTGTTAATCACCACTAGTGACTCGAGCAGATGGTGCTGGTAAACCTGGGAGGGCCGACCATCTAAGGGCAGAGTCCCCCTACAGAAAAGATCATCTGCTGCCTTGCAGGAAGATTGGGGACAATCACAGGCTAAGGAATGCAAACCTGAATAAAATGCTGGCTGAAATTGGATGCACTGGGCCACTGGCGCAGAACACAGTGCAACGTTTTAACGGGTGTTCAATCTGAGTGGATCTGGCGGACTCTAATTGTGATGTTCTGCCTGTGGGGGCGATCAACATACTTAACCTGAAAGCTGACTTCCTGTGAGAGTCTGGAATCCTACTCTGATTGAGTCCTGATCGAAGAGAGAGAGAGAGAGAGAAAGAGAGAGATAGAGAGAGAGAGACATATTACATTGAAATGTAAACATAGAAAAATAAATTTTCAACATAGAACATTGAATATCAAACATAGAACGTTGAATTTACAACAGAGAATATTGAATTTCAACATAGAACATTGAATTTTCAACATAGAACATTGAATATCAGACATAGAACATTGAATATCAGACATAGAACATTGAATATCAGACATAGAACATTGAATATCAGCCATAGAACATTGAATATCAGACATAGAACATTGAATATCAGACATAGAACATTGAATATCAGACATAAAACATTGAATAGCAGAAATAGAACATTGAATATCAAAGATAGAACATTGATAATCAAACATAGAACATTGAATATCAAACATAGAACAAGAATATCAGACATAGAACATTGAATATCAAACATTGTACATATCTTGGCGTGTCCTTGTTAATCATGTCCTCATATCTTTATGTGTGTGTTTAGTCATATCTCATATCTTAGTGTGTATCTGTGTTAGTTTTTGTGTGAGCATGTTTGGGTTAGAAATCTCATTTCTTTGTGTGCATGTTTATGTTAGTCATATCTCATATCTATGTGTGTGCATATCTGTGTATGTCACATTTCATATCCTTGTGTGTGCATGTCTATATTGATCATATCTCATATCTTTGTGTTCATGTCTATGTTAGGCACGTGTCATATCTTTGTGTATGCATGTCTATGTCAGTCATATCTCATATCTTTATGTGGATGTTTATGTTAGTCATGTGTAATATATCTTGATGTGTGTCAGTGTTAGTCATGCCTCGTAGCGCTGTGTGCAAGTCTGTGTTAGTCACATCTCATATCTTTGTGTGTGCATGTTTGTGTTAATCACCACTAGTGACTCGAGCAGATGGTGCTCGTAAACCTGGGAGGGCCGACCATCTAAGGGCAGAATCCCCCTACAGAAAAGATCATCTGCTGCCTTGCTGGAAGATTGGGGACAATCAAAGGCTAAGGAATGCAAACCTGAATAAAATGCTGGCTGAAATCGGATGCACTGGGCCACTGGCGCAGAACACAGTGCAACGCTTTAACGGGAGTTCAATCAGAGTGGATCTGGCGGGAACTAATTGTGATGTTCTGCCTGTGGGGGCGATCAACATACTTAACCTGACAGCTGACTTCATGTGAGAGTCTGGAATCCTACTCTGATTGAGTCCTGATCGAAGAGAGAGACAGAGAGAGAGAGAGAGAGAGAGAGAGATAGAGACATGGTACATTGAATTTTAACATAGAACAATAAATTTTCAACATAGAACATTGAATATCAGACATAGAACATTGAATATTAGACATTGAACATTGAATAGCAGGCATATAACATTTAATATCAGACATAGAACATTGAATATCAGACATAGAATATTGAATATCAGTCATAGAACATTGAATATCAAACATATACAATTGAATATCAAACATAGAACATTGAATTTACAACATAGAACATTGAATATCACACTTAAAACATTGAATATCAAACATAGAACATTGAATATCAAACATAGAACATTGAATATACAACATAGAACATTGAATTTACAACATAGAATATTGAATTTCAACATAGAACATGCATATTCATTATAGATTATTGAATATACAACATAGAACATTGAATATCAGAGATAGAACATTGAATATACAACATAGAACATTGAATATCAAACATAGAACATTGAATATCAAACATAGACCATTGAATATCAAATATAGAACATTGAACATACAAAATAGAACATTGAATGTTCAACATAGAACATTGCATATTCATTATAGAACATTGAATATACAACATAGAACATTGAATATCAGACATAGAACATTGAATATCAAACATAGAACATTGAATAACAAACATAGAACATTGAATATCAGAGATAGAACATTGAATATCAAACATAGAACATTGAATAACAAACATAGAACATTGAATATCAAACATAGAACATTGAATATCAAACATTGAACATTGAATATCAAACATAGAACATTGAATATCAGACATAGAACATTGAATATCAGACATTGTACATATCTTGGTGTGTCCTTGTTAATCATATCTCATATCTTTATGTATGTGTGTTTAGTCATATCTCATATCTTAGTGTGTATCTGTGTTAGTTTTTGTGTGAGCATGTTTGGGTTAGATATCTCATATCTTTGTGTGCATGTTTATGTTAGTCATATCTCATATCTTTGTGTGTGCATATCTGTGTATGTCACATTTCATATCCTTGTGTGTGCATGTCTATGTTGATCATATCTCATATCTTTATGTGCATGTTTATGTTAGTCATGTGTAATATATCTTGATGTGTGTCAGTGTTAGTCATGCCTCGTAGCGCTGTGTGCAAGTCTGTGTTAGTCACATCTGTTATCTTTGTGTGTGCATGTTTGTGTTAATCACCACTAGTGACTCGAGCAGATGGTGCTCGTAAACCTGGGAGGGCCGACCATCTAAGGGCAGAATCCCCCTACAGAAAAGATCATCTGCTGCCTTGCAGGAAGATTGGGGACAATCAAAGGCTAAGGAATGCAAACCTGAATAAAATGCTGGCTGAAATCGGATGCACTGGGCCACTGGCGCAGAGCACAGTGCAACGTTTTAACGGGTGTTCAATCAGAGTGGATCTGGCGGGAACTAATTGTGATGTTCTGCCTGTGGGGGCGATCAACATACTTAACCTGACAGCTGACTTCATGTGAGAGTCTGGAATCCTACTCTGATTGAGTCCTGATCGAAGAGAGAGACAGAGAGAGAGAGAGAGAGAGAGAGAGAGAGAGAGAGACATGGTACATTGAATTTTAAACATAGAACAATAAATTTTCAACATAGAACATTGAATATCAGACATAGAACATTGAATATCAGACATTGAACATTTAATAGCAGGCATATAAACATTTAATATCAGACATAGAACATTGAATATCAGACATAGAATATTGAATATCAGTCATAGAACATTGAATATCAAACATATACCATTGAATATCAAACATAGAACATTGAATTTACAACATAGAACATTGAATATCACACTTAAAACATTGAATATCAAACATAGAACATTGAATATCAAACATAGAACATTGAATATACAACATAGAACATTGAATTTACAACATAGAATATTGAATTTCAACATAGAACATTGCATATCCATTATAGATCATTGAATATACAACACAGAACATTGAATATACAACATAGAACATTGAATATCAGACATAGAACATTGAATATCAAACATAGAACATTGAATAACAAACATACAACATTGAAAATCAAACATAGAACATTGAATATACAACATAGAACATTGAATTTGAAACAGAGAACATTGAATTTACAACAGAGAACATTGAAAATCAACATAGAACATTGCATTTTCATTATAGAACATTGAATATACAACATAAAAAAATTGCATTTTCAACATAGAACATTGAATATCAGATATAGAACATTGAATATATCAGACATAGAACATTGAATATCAGACATACAACATTGTATATCAGACATAGGACATTGAATATCAGACATAGAATATTGAATAGCAGACACAGAACATTGAACATACAACATAGAACATTGAATATCAAACATAGAACATTGAATATACAACACAGAACGCTGAATATACAACATAGAACATTGAATATCAGAATAGAACATTGTATATCAGACATAGGACATTGAATATCAGACATAGAATATTGAATAGCAGACACAGAACATTGAATATACAACATAGAACATTGAATATCAAACATAGAACATTGAATATACAACATAGAACATTGAATATCAAACATAGAACATTGAATAAAAAACATAGAACATTGAATATCAACATAGAACATTGGATTTTCAACATAGAACACTGAATATCAAACTTAGAACATTGAATATACAACATAGAACATTGAATATCAAACATAGAACATTGAATATCAAACATAGATAGAACATTGAATATCAAACATAGAACATTGAATATCAAACATAGAACATTGAATATCAAACATAGAACATTGAATATCAAATATAGAACATTGAACATACAAAATAGAACATTGAATGTTCAACATAGAACATTGCATATTCATTATAGAACATTGAATATACAACATAGAACATTGAATATCAGACATAGAACATTGAATATACAACATAGAATATTGAATGTCAAACATAGAACATTGAATATCAAACATAGATAGAACATTGAATATCAAACATAGAACATTGAATATCAAACATAGAACATCGAATATCAAACATAGAACATTGAATATACAACATAGAACATTGAATTTACAACATAGAATATTGAATTTCAACATAGAACATTGCATATTCATTATAGAACATTGAATATACAACATAGAACATTGAATATCAGACATAGAACATTGAATATACAACATAGAACATTGAATATCAGACATAGAACATTGAATATCAAACATAGAACATTGAATAACAAACATAGAACATTGAATATCAGACATAGAACATTGAATATCAAACATAGAACATTGAATAACAAACATAGAACATGAATATCAAACATAGAACATTGAATATCAAACATTGAACATTGAATATCAAACATATAACATTGAATATCAGACATAGAACATTGAATATCAGACATTGTACATATCTTGGTGTGTCCTTGTTAATCATATCTCATATCTTTATGTATGTGTGTTTAGTCATATCTCATATCTTAGTGTGTATCTGTGTTAGTTTTTGTGTGAGCATGTTTGGGTTAGATATCTCATATCTTTGTGTGCATGTTTATGTTAGTCATATCTCATATCTTTGTGTGTGCATATCTGTGTATGTCACATTTCATATCCTTGTGTGTGCATGTCTATGTTGATCATATCTCATATCTTTATGTGCATGTTTATGTTAGTCATGTGTAATATATCTTGATGTGTGTCAGTGTTAGTCATGCCTCGTAGCGCTGTGTGCAAGTCTGTGTTAGTCACATCTGTTATCTTGTGTGTGCATGTTTGTGTTAATCACCACTAGTGACTCGAGCAGATGGTGCTCGTAAACCTGGGAGGGCCGACCATCTAAGGGCAGAATCCCCCTACAGAAAAGATCATCTGCTGCCTTGCAGGAAGATTGGGGACAATCAAAGGCTAAGGAATGCAAACCTGAATAAAATGCTGGCTGAAATCGGATGCACTGGGCCACTGGCGCAGAGCACAGTGCAACGTTTTAACGGGTGTTCAATCAGAGTGGATCTGGCGGGAACTAATTGTGATGTTCTGCCTGTGGGGGCGATCAACATACTTAACCTGACAGCTGACTTCATGTGAGAGTCTGGAATCCTACTCTGATTGAGTCCTGATCGAAGAGAGAGACAGAGAGAGAGAGAGAGAGAGAGAGACATGGTACATTGAATTTTAAACATAGAACAATAAATTTTCAACATAGAACATTGAATATCAGACATAGAACATTGAATATCAGACATTGAACATTTAATAGCAGGCATATAACATTTAATATCAGACATAGAACATTGAATATCAGACATAGAATATTGAATATCAGTCATAGAACATTGAATATCAAACATATACCATTAAATATCAAACATAGAACATTGAATTTACAACAAAGAACATTGAATATCACACTTAAAACATTGAATATCAAACATAGAACATTGAATATCAAACATAGAACATTGAATATACAACATAGAACATTGAATTTACAACATAGAATATTGAATTTCAACATAGAACATTGCATATCCATTATAGATCATTGAATATACAACACAGAACATTGAATATACAACATAGAACATTGAATATCAGACATAGAACATTGAATATCAAACATAGAACATTGAATAACAAACATACAACATTGAATTTGAAACAGAGAACATTGAATTTACAATAGAGAACATTGAAAATCAACATAGAACATTGCATTTTCATTATAGAACATTGAATATACAACATAAAAAATTGCATTTTCAACATAGAACATTGAATATCAGACATAGAACATTGAATATATCAGACATAGAACATTGAATATCAGACATACAACATTGTATATCAGACATAGGACATTGAATATCAGACATAGAATATTGAATAGCAGACACAGAACATTGAACATACAACATAGAACATTGAATATCAAACATAGAACATTGATTTTCAACATAGAACACTGAATATCAACTTAGAACATTGAATATACAACACAGAACATTGAATATCAAACATAGAACATTGAATATCAAACATAGATAGAACATTGAATATCAACATAGAACAATGAATATCAAACATAGAACATTGAATATCAAACATAGAACATTGAATATCAAATATAGAACATTGAACATACAAAATAGAACATTGAATGTTCAACATAGAACATTGCATATTCATTATAGAACATTGAATATACAACATAGAACATTGAATACCAGACATAGAACATTGAATAACAAACATAGAACATTGAATATCAAACATAGAACATTGAATATACAACATAGAACATTGAATTTACACATAGAATATTGAATTTCAACATAGAACATTGCATATCCATTATAGATCATTGAATATACAACACAGAACATTGAATATACAACATAGAACATTGAATATCAGACATAGAACATTGAATACAAACATACAACATTGAATTTGAAACAGAGAACATTGAATTTACAACAGAGAACATTGAAAATCAACATAGAACATTGCATTTTCATTATAGAACATTGAATATACAACAAAAAAAATTGCATTTTCAACATAGAACATTGAATATCAGACATAGAACATTGAATATATCAGACATAGAACATTGAATATCAGACATAGAACATTGTATATCAGACATAGGACATTGAATATCAGACATAGAATATTGAATAGCAGACACAGAACATTGAACATACAACATAGAACATTGAATATCAAACATAGAACATTGATTTTCAACATAGAACACTGAATATCAAACTTAGAACATTGAATATACAACACAGAACATTGAATATCAAACATAGAACATTGAATATCAAACATAGATAGAACATTGAATATCAACATAGAACAATGAATATCAACATAGAACATTGAATATCAAATATAGAACAATTGAACATACAAAATAGAACATTGAATGTTCAACATAGAATATTGCATATTCATTATAGAACATTGAATATACAACATAGAACATTGAATACCAGACATAGAACATTGAATAACAAACATAGAACATTGAATATCAAACATAGAACATTGAATTTACAACATAGAACATTGAATATCAGACATAGAACATTGAATATCAAACATAGAACATTGAATAACAAACATAGAACATTGAATATCAAACATAGAACATTGAATATCAAACATTGAACATTGAATATCAAACATAGAACATTGAATATCAGACATAGAACATTGAATATCAGACATTGTACATATCTTGGTGTGTCCTTGTTAATCATATCTCATATCTTTACGTGTGTGTGTTTAGTCATATCTCATATCTTAGTGTGTATCTGTGTTAGTTTTTGTGTGAGCATGTTTGGGTTAGATATCTCATATCTTTGTGTGCATGTTTATGTTAGTCATATCTCATATCTTTGTGTGTGCATATCTGTGTATGTCACATTTCATATCCTTGTGTGTGCATGTCTATGTTGATCATATCTCATATCTTTGTGTTCATGTCTATGTTAGGCACGTGTCATATCTTTGTGTATGCATGTTTATGTCAGTCATATCTCATATCTTTATGTGCATGTTTATGTTAGTCACCACTAGTGACTCGAGCAGATGGTGCTCGTAAACCTGGGAGGGCCGACCATCTAAGGGCAGAATCCCCCTACAGAAAAGATCATCTGCTGCCTTGCAGGAAGATTGGGGACAATCAAAGGCTAAGGAATGCAAACCTGAATAAAATGCTGGCTGAAATCGGATGCACTGGGCCACTGGCGCAGAGCACAGTGCAACGTTTTAACGGGTGTTCAATCAGAGTGGATCTGGCGGACTCTAATTGTGATGTTCTGCCTGTGGGGGCGATCAACATACGAGCAGCTGACTTCATGTGAGAGTCTGGAATCCTACTCTGATTGAGTCCTGATCGAAGAGAGAGACAGAGAGAGAGAGAGACATAGTACATTGAAATGTAAACATAGAACAATAAATTTTCAACATAGAAAATTGAATATCAAACATAGAACATTGAATTTAAAACATAGAACATTGAATATCACACTTAAAACATTGATTATCAAACATAGAACATTGAATATCAAACATAGAACATTGAATATACAACATAGAACATTGAATTTACAACATAGAACACTGAATATCAACTTAGAACATTGAATATACAACACAGAACATTGAATATCAAACATAGAACATTGAATATCAAACATAGATAGAACATTGAATATCAACATAGAACAATGAATATCAAACATAGAACATTGAATAACAAACATAGAACATTGAATATCAAACATAGAACATTGAATATACAACATAGAACATTGAATTTACAACATAGAATATTGAATTTCAACATAGAACATTGCATATCCATTATAGATCATTGAATATACAACACAGAACATTGAATATACAACATAGAACATTGAATATCAGACATAGAACATTGAATATCAAACATAGAACATTGAATAACAAACATACAACATTGAAAATCAAACATAGAACATTGAATATACAACATAGAACATTGAATTTGAAACAGAGAAAATTGAATTTACAACAGAGAACATTGAAAATCAACATAGAACATTGCATTTTCATTATAGAACATTGAATATAAACAAAAAAAAAAATTGCATTTTCAACATAGAACATTGAATATCAGACATAGAACATTGAATATATCAGACATAGAACATTGAATATCAGACATAGAACATTGTATATCAGACATAGGACATTGAATATCAGACATAGAATATTGAATAGCAGACACAGAACATTGAACATACACATAGAACATTGAATATCAAACATAGAACATTGATTTTCAACATAGAACACTGAATATCAAACTTAGAACATTGAATATACAACACAGAACATTGAATATCAAACATAGAACATTGAATATCAAACATAGATAGAACATTGAATATCAACATAGAACAATGAATATCAAACATAGAACATTGAATATCAAATATAGAACAATTGAACATACAAAATAGAACATTGAATGTTCAACATAGAATATTGCATATTCATTATAGAACATTGAATATACAACATAGAACATTGAATACCAGACATAGAACATTGAATAACAAACATAGAACATTGAATATCAAACATAGAACATTGAATTACAACATAGAACATTGAATATCAGACATAGAACATTGAATATCAAACATAGAACATTGAATAACAAACATAGAACATTGAATATCAAACATAGAACATTGAATATCAAACATTGAACATTGAATATCAAACATAGAACATTGAATATCAGACATAGAACATTGAATATCAGACATTGTACATATCTTGGTGTGTCCTTGTTAATCATATCTCATATCTTTACGTGTGTGTGTTTAGTCATATCTCATATCTTAGTGTGTATCTGTGTTAGTTTTTGTGTGAGCATGTTTGGGTTAGATATCTCATATCTTTGTGTGCATGTTTATGTTAGTCATATCTCATATCTTTGTGTGTGCATATCTGTGTATGTCACATTTCATATCCTTGTGTGTGCATGTCTATGTTGATCATATCTCATATCTTTGTGTCATGTCTATGTTAGGCACGTGTCATATCTTTGTGTATGCATGTTTATGTCAGTCATATCTCATATCTTTATGTGCATGTTTATGTTAGTCACCACTAGTGACTCGAGCAGATGGTGCTCGTAAACCTGGGAGGGCCGACCATCTAAGGGCAGAATCCCCCTACAGAAAAGATCATCTGCTGCCTTGCAGGAAGATTGGGGACAATCAAAGGCTAAGGAATGCAAACCTGAATAAAATGCTGGCTGAAATCGGATGCACTGGGCCACTGGCGCAGAGCACAGTGCAACGTTTTAACGGGTGTTCAATCAGAGTGGATCTGGCGGACTCTAATTGTGATGTTCTGCCTGTGGGGGCGATCAACATACGAGCAGCTGACTTCATGTGAGAGTCTGGAATCCTACTCTGATTGAGTCCTGATCGAAGAGAGAGACAGAGAGAGAGAGAGACATAGTACATTGAAATGTAAACATAGAACAATAAATTTTCAACATAGAAAATTGAATATCAAACATAGAACATTGAATTTAAAACATAGAACATTGAATATCACACTTAAAACATTGATTATCAAACATAGAACATTGAATATCAAACATAGAACATTGAATATACAACATAGAACATTGAATTTACAACATAGAATATTGAATTTCAACATAGAACATTGCATATTCATTATAGAACATTGAATATACAACACAGAACATTGAATATACAACATAGAACATTGAATATCAGACATAGAACATTGAATATCAAACATAGAACATTGAATAACAAACATACAACATTGAAAATCAAACAGAACATTGAATATACAACATAGAACATTGAATTTACAACAGAGAACATTGAATTTACAACAGAGAACATTGAATTTCAACATAGAACATTGCATTTTTATTATAGAACATTGAATATACAACATAGAAAATTGCATTTTCAACATAGAACATTGAATATCAGACATAGAACATTGAATATATCAGACATAAACATTGAATATCAGACATAGAACATTGTATATCAGACATAGAATATTGAATAGCAGACACAGAACATTGAATATACAACATAGAACATTGAATATCAAACATAGAACATTGAATATACAACATAGAACATTGAATATAAAACATAGAACATTGAATAAAAAACATAGAACATTGAATATCAAACATAGAACAATGGATTTTCAACATACAACACTGAATATCAAACTTAGAACATTGAATATACAACATAGAACATTGAATGTCAAACATAGAACATTGAATATCAAACATAGATAGAACATTGAATATCTAACATAGAACATTGAATATCAAACATAGAACATTGAATATCAAACATAGAACATTGAATATCAAATATAGAACATTGAACATACAAAATAGAACATTGAATGTTCAACATAGAACATTGCATATTCATTATAGAACATTGAATATACAACATAGAACATTGAATATCAGACATAGAACATTGAATATACAACATAGAACATTGAATATACAACATAGAACATTGAATATCAGACATAGAACATTGAATATCAAACATAGAACATTGAATAACAAACATAGAACATTGAATATCAGACATAGAACATTGAATATCAAACATAGAACATTGAATAACAAACATAGAACATTGAATATCAAACATAGAACATTGAATATCAAACATTGAACATTGAATATCAAACATAGAACATTGAATATCAGACATAGAACATTGAATATCAGACATTGTACATATCTTGGTGTGTCCTTGTTAATCATATCTCATATCTTTATGTGTGTGTGTTTAGTCATATCTCATATCTTAGTGTGTATCTGTGTTAGTTTTTGTGTGAGCATGTTTGGGTTAGATATCTCATATCTTTGTGTGCATGTTTATGTTAGTCATATCTCATATCTTTGTGTGTGCATATCTGTGTATGTCACATTTCATATCCTTGTGTGTGCATGTCTATGTTGATCATATCTCATATCTTTATGTGCATGTTTATGTTAGTCATGTGTAATATATCTTGATGTGTGTCAGTGTTAGTCATGCCTCGTAGCGCTGTGTGCAAGTCTGTGTTAGTCACATCTGTTATCTTTGTGTGTGCATGTTTGTGTTAATCACCACTAGTGACTCGAGCAGATGGTGCTCGTAAACCTGGGAGGGCCGACCATCTAAGGGCAGAATCCCCCTACAGAAAAGATCATCTGCTGCCTTGCAGGAAGATTGGGGACAATCAAAGGCTAAGGAATGCAAACCTGAATAAAATGCTGGCTGAAATCGGATGCACTGGGCCACTGGCGCAGAGCACAGTGCAACGTTTTAACGGGTGTTCAATCAGAGTGGATCTGGCGGGAACTAATTGTGATGTTCTGCCTGTGGGGGCGATCAACATACTTAACCTGACAGCTGACTTCATGTGAGAGTCTGGAATCCTACTCTGATTGAGTCCTGATCGAAGAGAGAGACAGAGAGAGAGAGAGAGAGAGAGAGACATGGTACATTGAATTTTAAACATAGAACAATAAATTTTCAACATAGAACATTGAATATCAGACATAGAACATTGAATATCAGACATTGAACATTTAATAGCAGGCATATAACATTTAATATCAGACATAGAACATTGAATATCAGACATAGAATATTGAATATCAGTCATAGAACATTGAATATCAAACATATACCATTAAATATCAAACATAGAACATTGAATTTACAACAAAGAACATTGAATATCACACTTAAAACATTGAATATCAAACATAGAACATTGAATATCAAACATAGAACATTGAATATACAACATAGAACATTGAATTTACAACATAGAATATTGAATTTCAACATAGAACATTGCATATCCATTATAGATCATTGAATATACAACACAGAACATTGAATATACAACATAGAACATTGAATATCAGACATAGAACATTGAATATCAAACATAGAACATTGAATAACAAACATACAACATTGAATTTGAAACAGAGAACATTGAATTTACAATAGAGAACATTGAAAATCAACATAGAACATTGCATTTTCATTATAGAACATTGAATATACAACATAAAAAATTGCATTTTCAACATAGAACATTGAATATCAGACATAGAACATTGAATATATCAGACATAGAACATTGAATATCAGACATACAACATTGTATATCAGACATAGGACATTGAATATCAGACATAGAATATTGAATAGCAGACACAGAACATTGAACATACAACATAGAACATTGAATATCAAACATAGAACATTGATTTTCAACATAGAACACTGAATATCAACTTAGAACATTGAATATACAACACAGAACATTGAATATCAAACATAGAACATTGAATATCAAACATAGATAGAACATTGAATATCAACATAGAACAATGAATATCAAACATAGAACATTGAATATCAAACATAGAACATTGAATATCAAATATAGAACATTGAACATACAAAATAGAACATTGAATGTTCAACATAGAACATTGCATATTCATTATAGAACATTGAATATACAACATAGAACATTGAATACCAGACATAGAACATTGAATAACAAACATAGAACATTGAATATCAAACATAGAACATTGAATATACAACATAGAACATTGAATTTACAACATAGAATATTGAATTTCAACATAGAACATTGCATATCCATTATAGATCATTGAATATACAACACAGAACATTGAATATACAACATAGAACATTGAATATCAGACATAGAACATTGAATAACAAACATACAACATTGAATTTGAAACAGAGAACATTGAATTTACAACAGCGAACATTGAAAATCAACATAGAACATTGCATTTTCATTATAGAACATTGAATATACAACATAAAAAATTGCATTTTCAACATAGAACATTGAATATCAGACATAGAACTTTGAATATATCAGACATAGAACATTGAATATCAGACATAGAACATTGTATATCAGACATAGGACATTGAATATCAGACATAGAATATTGAATAGCAGACACAGAACATTGAACATACAACATAGAACATTGAATATCAAACATAGAACATTGATTTTCAACATAGAACACTGAATATCAAACTTAGAACATTGAATATACAACACAGAACATTGAATATCAAACATAGAACATTGAATATCAAACATAGATAGAACATTGAATATCAACATAGAACAATGAATATCAAACATAGAACATTGAATAACAAACATAGAACATTGAATATCAAACATAGAACATTGAATATACAACATAGAACATTGAATTTACAACATAGAATATTGAATTTCAACATAGAACATTGCATATCCATTATAGATCATTGAATATACAACACAGAACATTGAATATACAACATAGAACATTGAATATCAGACATAGAACATTGAATATCAAACATAGAACATTGAATAACAAACATACAACATTGAAAATCAAACATAGAACATTGAATATACAACATAGAACATTGAATTTGAAACAGAGAAAATTGAATTTACAACAGAGAACATTGAAAATCAACATAGAACATTGCATTTTCATTATAGAACATTGAATATACAACAAAAAAAATTGCATTTTCAACATAGAACATTGAATATCAGACATAGAACATTGAATATATCAGACATAGAACATTGAATATCAGACATAGAACATTGTATATCAGACATAGGACATTGAATATCAGACATAGAATATTGAATAGCAGACACAGAACATTGAACATACAACATAGAACATTGAATATCAAACATAGAACATTGATTTTCAACATAGAACACTGAATATCAAACTTAGAACATTGAATATACAACACAGAACATTGAATATCAAACATAGAACATTGAATATCAAACATAGATAGAACATTGAATATCAACATAGAACAATGAATATCAAACATAGAACATTGAATATCAAATATAGAACAATTGAACATACAAAATAGAACATTGAATGTTCAACATAGAATATTGCATATTCATTATAGAACATTGAATATACAACATAGAACATTGAATACCAGACATAGAACATTGAATAACAAACATAGAACATTGAATATCAAACATAGAACATTGAATTTACAACATAGAACATTGAATATCAGACATAGAACATTGAATATCAAACATAGAACATTGAATAACAAACATAGAACATTGAATATCAAACATAGAACATTGAATATCAAACATTGAACATTGAATATCAAACATAGAACATTGAATATCAGACATAGAACATTGAATATCAGACATTGTACATATCTTGGTGTGTCCTTGTTAATCATATCTCATATCTTTACGTGTGTGTGTTTAGTCATATCTCATATCTTAGTGTGTATCTGTGTTAGTTTTTGTGTGAGCATGTTTGGGTTAGATATCTCATATCTTTGTGTGCATGTTTATGTTAGTCATATCTCATATCTTTGTGTGTGCATATCTGTGTATGTCACATTTCATATCCTTGTGTGTGCATGTCTATGTTGATCATATCTCATATCTTTGTGTTCATGTCTATGTTAGGCACGTGTCATATCTTTGTGTATGCATGTTTATGTCAGTCATATCTCATATCTTTATGTGCATGTTTATGTTAGTCACCACTAGTGACTCGAGCAGATGGTGCTCGTAAACCTGGGAGGGCCGACCATCTAAGGGCAGAATCCCCCTACAGAAAAGATCATCTGCTGCCTTGCAGGAAGATTGGGGACAATCAAAGGCTAAGGAATGCAAACCTGAATAAAATGCTGGCTGAAATCGGATGCACTGGGCCACTGGCGCAGAGCACAGTGCAACGTTTTAACGGGTGTTCAATCAGAGTGGATCTGGCGGACTCTAATTGTGATGTTCTGCCTGTGGGGGCGATCAACATACGAGCAGCTGACTTCATGTGAGAGTCTGGAATCCTACTCTGATTGAGTCCTGATCGAAGAGAGAGACAGAGAGAGAGAGAGACATAGTACATTGAAATGTAAACATAGAACAATAAATTTTCAACATAGAAAATTGAATATCAAACATAGAACATTGAATTTAAAACATAGAACATTGAATATCACACTTAAAACATTGATTATCAAACATAGAACATTGAATATCAAACATAGAACATTGAATATACAACATAGAACATTGAATTTACAACATAGAATATTGAATTTCAACATAGAACATTGCATATTCATTATAGAACATTGAATATACAACACAGAACATTGAATATACAACATAGAACATTGAATATCAGACATAGAACATTGAATATCAAACATAGAACATTGAATAACAAACATACAACATTGAAAATCAAACAGAACATTGAATATACAACATAGAACATTGAATTTACAACAGAGAACATTGAATTTACAACAGAGAACATTGAATTTCAACATAGAACATTGCATTTTTATTATAGAACATTGAATATACAACATAGAAAATTGCATTTTCAACATAGAACATTGAATATCAGACATAGAACATTGAATATATCAGACATAAACATTGAATATCAGACATAGAACATTGTATATCAGACATAGAATATTGAATAGCAGACACAGAACATTGAATATACAACATAGAACATTGAATATCAAACATAGAACATTGAATATACAACATAGAACATTGAATATAAAACATAGAACATTGAATAAAAAACATAGAACATTGAATATCAAACATAGAACAATGGATTTTCAACATACAACACTGAATATCAAACTTAGAACATTGAATATACAACATAGAACATTGAATGTCAAACATAGAACATTGAATATCAAACATAGATAGAACATTGAATATCTAACATAGAACATTGAATATCAAACATAGAACATTGAATATCAAACATAGAACATTGAATATCAAATATAGAACATTGAACATACAAAATAGAACATTGAATGTTCAACATAGAACATTGCATATTCATTATAGAACATTGAATATACAACATAGAACATTGAATATCAGACATAGAACATTGAATATACAACATAGAACATTGAATATACAACATAGAACATTGAATATCAGACATAGAACATTGAATATCAAACATAGAACATTGAATAACAAACATAGAACATTGAATATCAGACATAGAACATTGAATATCAAACATAGAACATTGAATAACAAACATAGAACATTGAATATCAAACATAGAACATTGAATATCAAACATTGAACATTGAATATCAAACATAGAACATTGAATATCAGACATAGAACATTGAATATCAGACATTGTACATATCTTGGTGTGTCCTTGTTAATCATATCTCATATCTTTATGTGTGTGTGTTTAGTCATATCTCATATCTTAGTGTGTATCTGTGTTAGTTTTTGTGTGAGCATGTTTGGGTTAGATATCTCATATCTTTGTGTGCATGTTTATGTTAGTCATATCTCATATCTTTGTGTGTGCATATCTGTGTATGTCACATTTCATATCCTTGTGTGTGCATGTCTATGTTGATCATATCTCATATCTTTGTGTTCATGTCTATGTTAGGCTACGTGTCATATCTTTGTGTATGCATGTCTATGTCAGTCATATATCATATCTTTATGTGCATGTTTATGTTAGTCATGTGTAATATATCTTGATGTGTGTCAGTGTTAGTCATGCCTCGTAGCGCTGTGTGCAAGTCTGTGTTAGTCACATCTGTTATCTTTGTGTGTGCATGTTTGTGTTAATCACCACTAGTGACTCGAGCAGATGGTGCTCGTAAACCTGGGAGGGCCGACCATCTAAGGGCAGAATCCCCCTACAGAAAAGATCATCTGCTGCCTTGCAGGAAGATTGGGGACAATCAAAGGCTAAGGAATGCAAACCTGAATAAAATGCTGGCTGAAATCGGATGCACTGGGCCACTGGCGCAGAGCACAGTGCAACGTTTTAACGGGTGTTCAATCAGAGTGGATCTGGCGGACTCTAATTGTGATGTACTGCCTGTGGGGGCGATCAACATACGAGCAGCTGACTTCATGTGAGAGTCTGGAATCCTACTCTGATTGAGTCCTGATCGAAGAGAGAGACAGAGAGAGAGAGACATAGTACATTGAAATGTAAACATAGAACAATAAATTTTCAACATAGAACATTGAATATCAAACATAGAACATTGAATTTACAACATAGAACATTGAATATCACACTTAAAACATTGAATATCAAACATAGAACATTGAATATCAAACATAGAACATTGAATATACAACATAGAACATTGAATTTACAACATAGAATATTGAATTTCAACATAGAACATTGCATATTCATTATAGAACATTGAATATACAACACAGAACATTGAATATACAACATAGAACATTGAATATCAGACATAGAACATTGAAAATCAAACATAGAACATTGAATAACAAACACACAACATTGAAAATCAAACATAGAACATTGAATATACAACATAGAACATTGAATTTACAACAGAGAACATTGAATTTACAACAGAGAACATTGAATGTCAACATAGAAAATTGCATTTTCAACATAGAACATTGAATATCAGACATAGAACATTGAATATATCAGACATAGAACATTGAATATCAGACATAGAACATTGTATATCAGACATAGGACATTGAATATCAGACATAGAATATTGAATAGCAGACACAGAACATTGAATATACAACATAAAACATTGAATATCAAACATAGAACATTGAATATACAACATAGAACATTGAATATAAAACATAGAACATTGAATAAAAACATAGAACATTAAATATCAAACATAGAACATTGGATTTTCAAAATAGAACATTGAATATCAAACTTAGAACATTGAATATACAACATAGAACATTGAATATCAAATATAGAACATTGAATATCAAACATAGATAGAACATTGAATATCAAACATAGAACATTGAATATCAAACATAGAACATTGAATATCAAATATAGAACATTGAATAACAAACATAGAACATTGAATATCAGACATAGAACATTGAACATACAAAATAGAACATTGAATGTTCAACATAGAACATCGAATTTTCAACATAGAACATTGAATATCAAACATAGAACATTGAATATCAAACATAGAACAAGAATATCAGACATAGAACATTGAATATCAAACATTGTACATATCTTGGTGTGTTCTTGTTAATCATGTCTCATATCTTTATGTGTGTGTGTGTGTGTTTAGTCATATCTCATATCTTAGTGTGTATCTGTGTTAGTTTTTGTGTGTGCATGTTTGGGTTAGATATCTCATATATTTGTGTGCATGTTTATGTTAGTCATATCTCATATCTTTGTGTGTGCATATCTGTGTATGTCACATTTCATATCCTTGTGTGTGCATGTCTATGTTGATCATATCTCATATCTTTGTGTTCATGTCTATGTTAGGCACGTGTCATATCTTTGTGTATGCATGTCTATGTCAGTCATATCTCATATCTTTATGTGCATGTTTATGTTGGTCATGTGTCATATATCTTGATGTGTGTCAGTGTTAGTCATGCCACGTAGCGCTATGTGCAAGACTGAGTTGGTCACATCTCCTATCTTTGTTTGTGCATGTTTGTGTTAATCACCACTAGTGACTCGAGCAGATGGTGCTCGTAAACCTGGGAGGGCCGACCATATAAGGGCAGAATCCCCCTACAGAAAAGATCATCTGCTGCCTTGCAGGAAGATTGGGGACAATCAAAGGCTAAGGAATGCAAACCTGAATAAAATGCTGACTGAAATCGGATGCACTGGGCCACTGGCGCAGAACACAGTGCAGCGTTTTAACGGGTGGTCAATCAGATAGGATCTGGCGGACTCTAATTGTGATGTTCTGCCTGTGGGGGCGATCAACATACTTAACCTGACATCTGACTTCATGTGAGAGTCTGGAATCCTACTCTGATTGAGTCCTGATCGAAGAGAGAGAGAGAGAGAGAGAGAGAGAGAGAGAGAGAGACATAGTACATTGAATTTTAAACATAGAACAATAAATTTTCAACATAGAACATTGAATATCAGACATAGAACATTGAATATCATACATAGAACATTGGATTTTCAACATAGAACACTGAATATCAAACTTAGAACATTGAATATACAACATAGAACATTGAATGTCAAACATAGAACATTGAATATCAAACATAGATAGAACATTGAATATCAAACATAGAACATTGAATATCAAACATAGAACATTGAATATCAAACATAGAACATTGAATATCAAATATAGAACATTGAACATACAAAATAGAACATTGAATTTTCAACATAGAACATTGCATATTCATTATAGAACATTGAATATACAACATAGAACATTGAATATCAGACATAGAACATTGAATATACAACATAGAACATTGAATATACAACATAGAACATTGAATATCAGACATAGAACATTGAATATCAAACATAGAACATTGAATAACAAACATAGAACATTGAATATCAGACATAGAACATTGAATATCAAACATAGAACATTGAATAACAAACATAGAACATTGAATATCAAACATAGAACATTGAATATCAAACATTGAACATTGAATATCAAACATAGAACATTGAATATCAGACATAGAACATTGAATATCAGACATTGTACATATCTTGGTGTGTCCTTGTTAATCATATCTCATATCTTTATGTGTGTGTGTTTAGTCATATCTCATATCTTAGTGTGTATCTGTGTTAGTTTTTGTGTGAGCATGTTTGGGTTAGATATCTCATATCTTTGTGTGCATGTTTATGTTAGTCATATCTCATATCTTTGTGTGTGCATATCTGTGTATGTCACATTTCATATCCTTGTGTGTGCATGTCTATGTTGATCATATCTCATATCTTTGTGTTCATGTCTATGTTAGGCTACGTGTCATATCTTTGTGTATGCATGTCTATGTCAGTCATATATCATATCTTTATGTGCATGTTTATGTTAGTCATGTGTAATATATCTTGATGTGTGTCAGTGTTAGTCATGCCTCGTAGCGCTGTGTGCAAGTCTGTGTTAGTCACATCTGTTATCTTTGTGTGTGCATGTTTGTGTTAATCACCACTAGTGACTCGAGCAGATGGTGCTCGTAAACCTGGGAGGGCCGACCATCTAAGGGCAGAATCCCCCTACAGAAAAGATCATCTGCTGCCTTGCAGGAAGATTGGGGACAATCAAAGGCTAAGGAATGCAAACCTGAATAAAATGCTGGCTGAAATCGGATGCACTGGGCCACTGGCGCAGAGCACAGTGCAACGTTTTAACGGGTGTTCAATCAGAGTGGATCTGGCGGACTCTAATTGTGATGTACTGCCTGTGGGGGCGATCAACATACGAGCAGCTGACTTCATGTGAGAGTCTGGAATCCTACTCTGATTGAGTCCTGATCGAAGAGAGAGACAGAGAGAGAGAGACATAGTACATTGAAATGTAAACATAGAACAATAAATTTTCAACATAGAACATTGAATATCAAACATAGAACATTGAATTTACAACATAGAACATTGAATATCACACTTAAAACATTGAATATCAAACATAGAACATTGAATATCAAACATAGAACATTGAATATACAACATAGAACATTGAATTTACAACATAGAATATTGAATTTCAACATAGAACATTGCATATTCATTATAGAACATTGAATATACAACACAGAACATTGAATATACAACATAGAACATTGAATATCAGACATAGAACATTGAAAATCAAACATAGAACATTGAATAACAAACACACAACATTGAAAATCAAACATAGAACATTGAATATACAACATAGAACATTGAATTTACAACAGAGAACACTGAATTTACAACAGAGAACATTGAATGTCAACATAGAAAATTGCATTTTCAACATAGAACATTGAATATCAGACATAGAACATTGAATATATCAGACATAGAACATTGAATATCAGACATAGAACATTGTATATCAGACATAGGACATTGAATATCAGACATAGAATATTGAATAGCAGACACAGAACATTGAATATACAACATAAAACATTGAATATCAAACATAGAACATTGAATATACAACATAGAACATTGAATATAAAACATAGAACATTGAATAAAAACATAGAACATTAAATATCAAACATAGAACATTGGATTTTCAAAATAGAACATTGAATATCAAACTTAGAACATTGAATATACAACATAGAACATTGAATATCAAATATAGAACATTGAATATCAAACATAGATAGAACATTGAATATCAAACATAGAACATTGAATATCAAACATAGAACATTGAATATCAAATATAGAACATTGAATAACAAACATAGAACATTGAATATCAGACATAGAACATTGAATATCAAACATAGAACATTGAATAACAAACATAGAACATTGAATGTCAAACATAGAACATTGAATATCAAACATAGAACATTGAATATCAAACATAGAACAAGAATATCAGACATAGAACATTGAATATCAAACATTGTACATATCTTAGTGCGTTCTTGTTAATCATGTCTCATATCTTTATGTGTGTGTGTGTGTGTTTAGTCATATCTCATATCTTAGTGTGTATCTGTGTTAGTTTTTGTGTGTGCATGTTTGGGTTAGATATCTCATATCTTTGTGTGCATGTTTATGTTAGTCATATCTCATATCTTTGTGTGTGCATATCTGTGTATGTCACATTTCATATCCTTGTGTGTGCATGTCTATGTTGATCATATCTCATATCTTTGTGTTCATGTCTATGTTAGGCACGTGTCATATCTTTGTGTACGCATGTCTATGTCAGTCATATCTCATATCTTTATGTGCATGTTTATGTTAGTCATGTGTCATATATCTTGATGTGTGTCAGTGTTAGTCATGCCTCGTAGCGCTGTGTGCAAGACTGTGTTGGTCACATCTCCTATCTTTGTGTGTGCATGTTTGTGTTAATCACCACTAGTGACTCGAGCAGATGGTGCTCGTAAACCTGGGAGGGCCGACCATCTAAGGGCAGAATCCCCCTACAGAAAAGATCATCTGCTGCCTTGCAGGAAGATTGGGGACAATCAAAGGCTAAGGAATGCAAACCTGAATAAAATGCTGACTGAAATCGGATGCACTGGGCCACTGGCGCAGAACACAGTGCAACGTTTTAACGGGTGTTCAATCAGAGTGGATCTGGCGGACTCTAATTGTGATGTTCTGCCTGTGGGGGCGATCAACATACTTAACCTGAAAGCTGACTTCATGTGAGAGTCTGGAATCCTACTCTGATTGAGTCCTGATCGAAGAGAGAGAGAGCGAAAGAGAGAGATAGAGAGAGATAGAGAGAGAGAGAGACATAGTACATTGAAATGTAAACATAGAACAGTAAATTTTCAACATAGAACATTGAATATCAAACATAGAACGTTGAATTTACAACAGAGAATATTGAATTTCAACATAGAACATTGCATTTTCATTATAGAACATTGAATATACAACATAGAACATTGAATTTTCAACATAGAACATTGAATATCAGACATAGAACATTGAATATCAGACATAGAACATTGAATATCAGACATAGAACATTGAATATCAGACATAAGACATTGAATATCAGACATAAAACATTGAATAGCAGAAATAGAACTTTGAATATACAACATAGAACATTGAATATCAAACATAGAACATTGAATATACAACATAGAACATTGAATATAAAACATAGAACATTGAATAAAAAACATAGAACATTGAATATCAAACATAGAACATTGGATTTCCAACATAGAACATTGAATATCAAACTTAGAACATTGAATATCAAACATAGAACATTGAATATGAAACATAGAACATCAAATATATCAAACATAGAACACTGAATATCAAACATAGAACATTGAACATACAAAATAGAACATTGAATGTTCAACATAGAACATCGAATTTTCAACATAGAACATTGAATATCAAACATAGAACATTGAATATCAAACATAGAACAAGAATATCAGACATAGAACATTGAATATCAAACATTGTACATATCTTGGTGTGTTCTTGTTAATCATGTCTCATATCTTTATGTGTGTGTGTGTGTGTTTAGTCATATCTCATATCTTAGTGTGTATCTGTGTTAGTTTTTGTGTGTGCATGTTTGGGTTAGATATCTCATATATTTGTGTGCATGTTTATGTTAGTCATATCTCATATCTTTGTGTGTGCATATCTGTGTATGTCACATTTCATATCCTTGTGTGTGCATGTGTATGTTGATCATATCTCATATCTTTGTGTTCATGTCTATGTTAGGCACGTGTCATATCTTTGTGTATGCATGTCTATGTCAGTCATATCTCATATCTTTATGTGCATGTTTATGTTGGTCATGTGTCATATATCTTGATGTGTGTCAGTGTTAGTCATGCCACGTAGCGCTATGTGCAAGACTGAGTTGGTCATATCTCCTATCTTTGTTTGTGCATGTTTGTGTTACTCACCACTAGTGACTCGAGCAGATGGTGCTCGTAAACCTGGGAGGGCCGACCATATAAGGGCAGAATCCCCCTACAGAAAAGATCATCTGCTGCCTTGCAGGAAGATTGGGGACAATCAAAGGCTAAGGAATGCAAACCTGAATAAAATGCTGACTGAAATCGGATGCACTGGGCCACTGGCGCAGAACACAGTGCAGCGTTTTAACGGGTGGTCAATCAGATAGGATCTGGCGGACTCTAATTGTGATGTTCTGCCTGTGGGGGCGATCAACATACTTAACCTGACATCTGACTTCATGTGAGAGTCTGGAATCCTACTCTGATTGAGTCCTGATCGAAGAGAGAGAGAGAGAGAGAGAGAGAGAGAGAGAGAGACATAGTACATTGAATTTTAAACATAGAACAATAAATTTTCAACATAGAACATTGAATATCAGACATAGAACATTGAATATCAGACATTGAACATTTAATAGCAGGCATATAACATTTAATATCAGACATAGAACATTGAATATCAGACATAGAATATTGAATATCAGACATAGAACATTGAATATCAAACATATACCATTAAAAATCAAACATAGAACATTGAATTTACAACATAGAACATTGAATATCATACTTAAAACATTGAATATCAAACATAGAACATTGAATATCAAACATAGAACATTGAATATACAACATAGAACATTGAATTTACAACATAGAATATTGAATTTCAACATAGAACATTGCATATTCATTATAGAACATTGAATATACAACATAGAACATTGAATGTCAAACATAGAACATTGAATATCAAACATAGATAGAACATTGAATATCAAACATAGAGCATTGAATATCAAACATAGAACATTGAATATCAAACATAGAACATTGAATATCAAATATAGATCATTGAACATACAAAATAGAACATTGAATGTTCAACATAGAACATTACATATTCATTATAGAACATTGAATATACAACATAGAACATTGAATATCAGACATAGAACATTGAATATACAACATAGAACATTGAATATCAGACATAGAACATTGAATATCAGACATAGAACATTGAATATCAAACATAGAACATTGAATAACAAACATAGAACATTGAATATCAGACATAGAACATTGAATATCAAACATAGAACATTGAATAACAAACATAGAACATTGAATATCAAACATAGAACATTGAATATCAAACATTGAACATTGAATATCAAACATAGAACATTGAATATCAGACATAGAACATTGAATATCAGACATTGTACATATCTTGGTGTGTCCTTGTTAATCATATCTCATATCTTTATGTGTGTGTGTTTAGTCATATCTCATATCTTAGTGTGTATCTGTGTTAGTTTTTGTGTGAGCATGTTTGGGTTAGATATCTCATATCTTTGTGTGCATGTTTATGTTAGTCATATCTCATATCTTTGTGTGTGCATATCTGTGTATGTCACATTTCATATCCTTGTGTGTGCATGTCTATGTTGATCATATCTCATATCTTTGTGTTCATGTCTATGTTAGGCTACGTGTCATATCTTTGTGTATGCATGTCTATGTCAGTCATATATCATATCTTTATGTGCATGTTTATGTTAGTCATGTGTAATATATCTTGATGTGTGTCAGTGTTAGTCATGCCTCGTAGCGCTGTGTGCAAGTCTGTGTTAGTCACATCTGTTATCTTTGTGTCTGCATGTTTGTGTTAATCACCACTAGTGACTCGAGCAGATGGTGCTCGTAAACCTGGGAGGGCCGACCATCTAAGGGCAGAATCCCCCTACAGAAAAGATCATCTGCTGCCTTGCAGGAAGATTGGGGACAATCAAAGGCTAAGGAATGCAAACCTGAATAAAATGCTGGCTGAAATCGGATGCACTGGGCCACTGGCGCAGAACACAGTGCAACGTTTTAACGGGTGTTCAATCAGAGTGGATCTGGCGGACTCTAATTGTGATGTTCTGCCTGTGGGGGCGATCAACATACTTAACCTGAAAGCTGACTTCATGTGAGAGTCTGGAATCCTACTCTGATTGAGTCCTGATCGAAGAGAGAGAGAGCGAAAGAGAGAGATAGAGAGAGATAGAGAGAGAGAGAGAGACATAGTACATTGAAATGTAAACATAGAACAGTAAATTTTCAACATAGAACATTGAATATCAAACATAGAACGTTGAATTTACAACAGAGAATATTGAATTTCAACATAGAACATTGCATTTTCATTATAGAACATTGAATATACAACATAGAACATTGAATTTTCAACATAGAACATTGAATATCAGACATAGAACATTGAATATCAGACATAGAACATTGAATATCAGACATAGAACATTGAATATCAGACATAAGACATTGAATATCAGACATAAAACATTGAATAGCAGAAATAGAACTTTGAATATACAACATAGAACATTGAATATCAAACATAGAACATTGAATATACAACATAGAACATTGAATATAAAACATAGAACATTGAATAAAAAACATAGAACATTGAATATCAAACATAGAACATTGGATTTCCAACATAGAACATTGAATATCAAACTTAGAACATTGAATATCAAACATAGAACATTGAATATGAAACATAGAACATCAAATATATCAAACATAGAACACTGAATATCAAACATAGAACATTGAACATACAAAATAGAACATTGAATGTTCAACATAGAACATCGAATTTTCAACATAGAACATTGAATATCAAACATAGAACATTGAATATCAAACATAGAACAAGAATATCAGACATAGAACATTGAATATCAAACATTGTACATATCTTGGTGTGTTCTTGTTAATCATGTCTCATATCTTTATGTGTGTGTGTGTGTGTTTAGTCATATCTCATATCTTAGTGTGTATCTGTGTTAGTTTTTGTGTGTGCATGTTTGGGTTAGATATCTCATATATTTGTGTGCATGTTTATGTTAGTCATATCTCATATCTTTGTGTGTGCATATATGTGTATGTCACATTTCATATCCTTGTGTGTGCATGTCTATGTTGATCATATCTCATATCTTTGTGTTCATGTCTATGTTAGGCACGTGTCATATCTTTGTGTATGCATGTCTATGTCAGTCATATCTCATATCTTTATGTGCATGTTTATGTTGGTCATGTGTCATATATCTTGATGTGTGTCAGTGTTAGTCATGCCACGTAGCGCTATGTGCAAGACTGAGTTGGTCACATCTCCTATCTTTGTTTGTGCATGTTTGTGTTAATCACCACTAGTGACTCGAGCAGATGGTGCTCGTAAACCTGGGAGGGCCGACCATATAAGGGCAGAATCCCCCTACAGAAAAGATCATCTGCTGCCTTGCAGGAAGATTGGGGACAATCAAAGGCTAAGGAATGCAAACCTGAATAAAATGCTGACTGAAATCGGATGCACTGGGCCACTGGCGCAGAACACAATGCAGCGTTTTAACGGGTGGTCAATCAGATAGGATCTGGCGGACTCTAATTGTGATGTTCTGCCTGTGGGGGCGATCAACATACTTAACCTGACATCTGACTTCATGTGAGAGTCTGGAATCCTACTCTGATTGAGTCCTGATCGAAGAGAGAGAGAGAGAGAGAGAGAGAGAGAGAGAGAGAGACATAGTACATTGAATTTTAAACATAGAACAATAAATTTTCAACATAGAACATTGAATATCAGACATAGAACATTGAATATCATACATTGAACATTGAATAGCAGACATATAACATTTAATATCAGACATAGAACATTGAATATCAGACATAGAATATTGAATATCAGACATAGAACATTGAATATCAAACATATACCATTGAAAATCAAACATAGAACATTGAATTTACAACATAGAACATTGAATATCATACTTAAAACATTGAATATCAAACATAGAACATTGAATATCAAACATAGAACATTGAATATACAACATAGAACATTGAATTTACAACATAGAATATTGAATTTCAACATAGAACATTGCATATTCATTATAGAACATTGAATATACAACATAGAACATTGAATATCAGACATAGAACATTGAATATACAACATAGAACATTGAATATCAAACTTAGAACATTGAATATCAAACATAGAACATTGAATAACAAACATAGAACATTGAATATCAGACATAGAACATTGAATATCAAACATAGAACATTGAATAACAAACATAGAACATTGAATATCAAACATAGAACATTGAATATCAAACATAGAACAATAATATCAGACATAGAACATTGAATATCAGACATTGTACATATCTTGGTGTGTCCTTGTTAATCATGTCTCATATCTTTATGTGTGTGTGTGTGTTTAGTCATATCTCATATCTTAGTGTGTATCTGTGTTAGTTTTTGTGTGAGCATGTTTGGGTTAGATATCTCATATCTTTGTGTGCATGTTTATGTTAGTCATATCTCATATCTTTGTGTGTGCATATCTGTGTATGTCACATTTCATATCCTTGTGTGTGCATGTCTATGTTGATCATATCTCATATCTTTGTGTTCATGTCTATGTTAGGCACGTGTCATATCTTTGTGTATACATGTCTATGTCAGTCATATCTCATATCTTTATGTGCATGTTTATGTTAGTCATGTGTAATATATCTTGATGTGTGTCAGTGTTAGTCATGCCTCGTAGCGCTGTGTGCAAGTCTGTGTTAGTCACATCTGTTATCTTTGTGTGTGCATGTTTGTGTTAATCACCACTAGTGACTCGAGCAGATGGTGCTCGTAAACCTGGGAGGGCCGACCATCTAAGGGCAGAATCCCCCTACAGAAAAGATCATCTGCTGCCTTGCAGGAAGATTGGAGACAATCAAAGGCTAAGGAATGCAAACCTGAATAAAATGCTGGCTGAAATCGGATGCACTGGGCCACTGGCGCAGAACACAGTGCAGCGTTTGAACGGGTGTTCAATCAGAGTGAATCTGGCGGACACTAATTGTGATGTTCTGCCTGTGGGGGCGATCAACATACGAGCAACTGACTTCATGTGAGAGTCTGGAATCCTACTCTGATTGAGTCCTGATCGAAGAGAGAGACAGAGAGAGAGAGACATAGTACATTGAATTTTAAACATAGAACAATAAATTTTCAACATAGAACATTGAATATCAAACATAGAACATTGAATATCAGACATAGAACATTGAATATCAGACATTGAACATTAAATAGCAGGCACAGAACATTTAATATCAGACATAGAACATTGAATATCAGACATAGAATATTGAATATCAGACATAGAACATTGAATATCAAAAATATACAATTGAATATCAAACATAGAACATTGAATTTACAACATAGAACATTGAATTTACAACATAGAATATTGAATTTCAACATAGAACATTGCATATTCATTATAGAACATTGAATATACAACATAGAACATTGAATATCAGACATAGAACATTGAATATACAACATAGAACATTGAATATCAGACATAGAACATTGAATACCAAACATAGAACATTGAATAACAAACATAGAAAATTGAATATCAGACATAGAACATTGAATATCAAACATAGAACATTGAATAACAAACATAGAACATTGAATATCAAACATAGAACATTGAATATCAAACATTGAACATTGAATATCAAACATAGAACAAGAATATCAGACATAGAACATTGAATATCAAACATTGTACATATCTTATTGTGTTCTTGTTAATCATGTCTCATATCTTTATGTGTGTGTGTGTGTTTAGTCATATCTCATATCTTAGTGTGTATCTGTGTTAGTTTTTGTGTGTGCATGTTTGGGTTAGATATCTCATATCTTTGTGTGCATGTTTATGTTAGTCATATCTCATATCTTTGTGTGTGCATATCTGTGTATGTCACATTTCATATCCTTGTGTGTGCATGTCTATGTCGATCATATCTCATATCTTTGTGTTCATGTCTATGTTAGGCACGTGTCATATCTTTGTGTATGCATGTCTATGTCAGTCATATCTCATATCTTTATGTGCATGTTTATGTTAGTCATGTGTCATATATCTTGATGTGTGTCAGTGTTAGTCATGCCTCGTAGCGCTGTGTGCAAGTCTGTGTTAGTCACATCTGTTATTTTTTTGTATGCATGTTTGTGTTAATCACCACTAGTGACTCGAGCAGATGGTGCTCGTAAACCTGGGAGGGCCGACCATCTAAGGGCAGAATCCCCCTACAGAAAAGATCATCTGCTGCCTTGCAGGAAGATTGGGGACAATCAAAGGCTAAGGAATGCAAACCTGAATAAAATACTGGCTGAAATCGGATGCACTGGGCCACTGGCGCAGAACACAGTGCAACGTTTTAACGGGTGTTCAATCAGAGTGGACCTGGCGGACTCTAATTGTGATGTTCTGCCTGTGGGGGCGATCAACATACTTAACCTGACAGCTGACTTCATGTGAGAGTCTGGAATCCTACTCTGATTGAGTCCTGATCGAAGAAAGAGAGAGAAAGAGAGAGATAGAGAGAGAAAGACATAGTACATTGAAATGTAAACATAGAACAATAAATTTTCAACATAGAACATTGAATATCATACATAGAACATTGAATATCAAACATAGAACGTTGAATTTACAACAGAGAACATTGCATTTTCATTATAGAACATTGAATATGAGACATAGAACATTGAATATCAGACATAGAACATTGAATATCAGAAATAGGACATTGAATATCAGACATAGAATATTGAATAGCAGACATAGAACATTGAATATACAACATAGAACATTGAATATCAAACATAGAACATTGAATATACAACATAGAACATTGAATATAAAACATAGAATCTTGAAAAACAAACATAGAACATTGAATATCAAACATAGAACATTGAATATAAAACATAGAATCTTGAAAAACAAACTTAGAACATTGAATATCAAACATAGAACATTGAATATCAAACAAAGAACATTGAATATCAAACATGGAACATTGAATAACAAACATAGAACAATAAATATCAAACATAGAACAATGAATATCAAACATAGAACATTGAACATACAAAATAGAACATTGAATGTTCACCATAGAACATTGAATTTTCAACATAGAACATTGAATATCAAACTTAGAACATTGAATATCAAACATAAAACATTGAATATCAAACATAGAACATTGAATATCAGACATAGAACATTGAATATCAAACATAGAACATTGAATATCAAACATTGAACATTGAATATCAAACATAGAACAAGAATATCAGACATAGAACATTGAATATCAAACATTGTACATATCTTATTGTGTTCTTGTTAATCATGTCTCATATCTTTATGTGTGTGTGTGTGTTTAGTCATATCTCATATCTTAGTGTGTATCTGTGTTAGTTTTTGTGTGTGCATGTTTGGGTTAGATATCTCATATCTTTGTGTGCATGTTTATGTTAGTCATATCTCATATCTTTGTGTGTGCATATCTGTGTATGTCACATTTCATATCCTTGTGTGTGCATGTCTATGTCGATCATATCTCATATCTTTGTGTTCATGTCTATGTTAGGCACGTGTCATATCTTTGTGTATGCATGTCTATGTCAGTCATATCTCATATCTTTATGTGCATGTTTATGTTAGTCATGTGTCATATATCTTGATGTGTGTCAGTGTTAGTCATGCCTCGTAGCGCTGTGTGCAAGTCTGTGTTAGTCACATCTGTTATTTTTTTGTGTGCATGTTTGTGTTAATCACCACTAGTGACTCGAGCAGATGGTGCTCGTAAACCTGGGAGGGCCGACCATCTAAGGGCAGAATCCCCCTACAGAAAAGATCATCTGCTGCCTTGCAGGAAGATTGGGGACAATCAAAGGCTAAGGAATGCAAACCTGAATAAAATACTGGCTGAAATCGGATGCACTGGGCCACTGGCGCAGAACACAGTGCAACGTTTTAACGGGTGTTCAATCAGAGTGGACCTGGCGGACTCTAATTGTGATGTTCTGCCTGTGGGGGCGATCAACATACTTAACCTGACAGCTGACTTCATGTGAGAGTCTGGAATCCTACTCTGATTGAGTCCTGATCGAAGAAAGAGAGAGAAAGAGAGAGATAGAGAGAGAGAGACATAGTACATTGAAATGTAAACATAGAACAATAAATTTTCAACATAGAACATTGAATATCATACATAGAACATTGAATATCAAACATAGAACGTTGAATTTACAACAGAGAACATTGCATTTTCATTATAGAACATTGAATATGAGACATAGAACATTGATTATCAGGGTCTTGTCTCAGTGTCTGTTCTTTATTTGAGGAAAAATCTGGAATATGCCTACATTGTAAACATCTTGGCTATACCTGTAATGACACTTGTCCAGATGAATTTTGGGCTACAGTGCGAACACATGTGTTCTGATGGCTGTGACATCATATGTACTCTCAAATGTCCGGGCAACTGTTTCAACGACACCTGTCAACAGTCGATCGGGAATCTGTACATGCTTGAGAACGTTCTATGGTCAGACTGCACTCTCAAAACTCCGGACAACTGTTTAACGAAACCTGTGATTCCCACGTTCAGAAGAGTCTGCGACTACAACAAGCCCAGCATATGGACACTTTAATGTGTTTCTGTGCTAGACATGGTTCACTTTTGGTGTTTTTTGGTGAAGCCATGGCTCATATCTTTTTTGTGTTTCTGTCCTAGCCATGGCTCATATCTTAGCTTGAATGTGCTGGCCATGGCTCATATCTTGGTGTGTGTCATGTTAGTCATATCTCATATCTCGATGTGTCCGTGCTAATCATGTCTCATATCTTTATGTGTGTCTGTGTTTAGTCATATCTCATATCTTAGTGTGTACAGTGTTAGTCATATGTCATATCTTTGTGTGTGCATGTCTGGGTTAGTGATATCTCATATCTTTGTGTGCATGTTTATGTTAGTCATATCTCATATCTTTGTGTGTGCATGTCTGTGTTTGTCACATCTCATATCCTTGTGTGTGCATGGCTATGTTAGTCCCATCTCATATCTTTGTGTGTGCATGTCTATGTTAGTCATATCTCATATCTTTGTGTGCATGTCTATGTTAGGCATGTGTCATATCTTTGTGTGTGCATGTCTATGTCATTTATCTCATATCTTTATGTGCATGTTTATGTTAGTCATGTGTCATATATCTTGATGTGTCAGTGTTAGTCATGCCTCGTATCGCTGTGTGCATGTCTGTATTAGTCACATCTCATATCTTTGAGTGTGCATGTCTGTGTTAGTCACATCTCACATCTTTGTGTGTGTATGTCTGTGTTAGTCACATCTCACATCTTTGTGTGTCCATGTCTGTGTTAGTCACCACTAGTGACTCGAGCAGATGGTGCTCGTAAACCTGGGAGGGCCGACCATCTAAGGGCAGAATCCCCCTACAGAAAAGATCATCTGCTGCCTTGCAGGAAGATTGGGGACAATCAAAGGCTAGGGAAAGCAAACCTGAATAAAATGCTGGCTGAAATCGGATGCACTGGGCCACTGGCGCATAACACAGTGCAACGTTTTAACGGGTGTTCAATCAGAGTGGATCCGGCACACTCTAATTGTGATGTTCTGCCTGTGGGGGCGATCAACACACTTAACCTGACAGCTGACTTCATGTGAGAGTCTGGATCCTACTCTGATTGAGTCCTGAACGAAGAGAGAGAGAGAGAGAGAGAATATCAGACATAGAACATTGAATATCAGAAATAGGACATTGAATATCAGACATAGAATATTGAATAGCAGACATAGAACATTGAATATACAACATAGAACATTGAATATCAAACATAGAACATTGAATATACAACATAGAACATTGAATATAAAACATAGAATCTTGAAAAACAAACATAGAACATTGAATATCAAACATAGAACATTGAATATAAAACATAGAATCTTGAAAAACAAACTTAGAACATTGAATATCAAACATAGAACATTGAATATCAAACAAAGAACATTGAATATCAAACATGGAACATTGAATAACAAACATAGAACAATAAATATCAAACATAGAACAATGAATATCAAACATAGAACATTGAACATACAAAATAGAACATTGAATGTTCACCATAGAACATTGAATTTTCAACATAGAACATTGAATATCAAACTTAGAACATTGAATATCAAACATAAAACATTGAATATCAAACATAGAACATTGAATATCAGACATAGAATATTGAATAACAAACATAGAACATTGAAATCAAACATAGAACAATGAATATCAAACATAGAACATTGAATATGAGACATAGAACATTGAATATCAGACATTGTACATATCTTGGTGTGTCCTTGTTAATCATATCTCATATCTTTATGTGTGTGTTTAGTCATATCTCATATCTTAGTGTGTATCTGTGTTAGTTTTTGTGTGAGCATGTTTGGGTTAGATATCTCATATCTTTGTGTGCATGTTTATGTTAGTCATATCTCATATCTTTGTGTGTGCATATCTGTGTATGTCATATTTCATATCCTTGTGTGTGCATGTCTATGTTGATCATATCTCATATCTTTGTGTTCATGACTTTGTTAGGCACGTGTCATATCTTTGTGTATACATGTCTATGTCAGTCATATCTCATATCTTTATGTGCATGTTTATGTTAGTCATGTGTCATATATCTTGATGTGTGTCAGTGTTAGTCATGCCTCGTAGCGCTGTGTGCAAGTCTGTGTTAGTCACATCTCATATCTTTGTGTGTGCATGTTTGTGTTAATCACCACTAGTGACTCGAGCAGATGGTGCTCGTAAACCTGGGAGGGCCGACCATCTAAGGGCAGAATTCCCCTACAGAAAAGATCATCTGCTGCCTTGCAGGAAGATTGGGGACAATCAAAGGCTAAGGAATGCAAACCTGAATAAAATGCTGGCTGAAATCGGATGCACTGGGCCACTGGCGCAGAACACAGTGCAACGTTTTAACGGGTGTTCAATCAGAGTGGACCTGGCGGACTCTAATTGTGATGTTCTGCCTGTGGGGGCGATCAACATACTTAACCTGGCAGCTGACTTCATGTGAGAGTCTGGAATCCTACTCTGATTGAGTCCTGATCGAAGAAAGAGAGAGAAAGAGAGAGATAGAGAGAGAGAGACATAGTACATTGAAATGTAAACATAGAACAATAAATTTTCAACATAGAACATTGAATATCAAACATAGAACATAGAACATTGAATATCAAACATAGAACGTTGAATTTACAACAGAGAACATTGCATTTTCATTATAGAACAATGAATATCAGACATAGAACATTGAATATCAGACATAGAACATTGAATATCAGAAATAGGACATTGAATATCAGACATAGAATATTGAATAGCAGACATAGAACATTGAATATACAACATAGAACATTGAATATCAAACATAGAACATTGAATATACAACATAGAACATTGAATATAAAACATAAAATCTTGAAAAACAAACATAGAACATTGAATATCAAACATAGAACATTGGGTTTTCAACATAGAACATTGAATATCAAACTTAGAACATTGAATATCAAACATAGAACATTGAATATCAAACATAGAACATTGAATATCAAACATAGAACATTGAATAACAAACATAGAACATTAAATATCAAACATAGAACAATGAATATCAAACATAGAACATTGAACATACAAAATAGAACATTGAATGTTCAACATAGAACATCGAATTTTCAACAAAGAACATTTAATATCAAACTTAGAACATTGAATATCAAACATAAAACATTGAATATCAAACATAGAACATTGAATATCAGACATTGAATATTGAATAAAAAACATAGAACATTGAATATCAAACATTGAACATTGAATATCAAACATAGAACATTGAATATCAGACATAGAACATTGAATATCAGACATTGTACATATCTTGGTGTGTCCTTGTTAATCATATCTCATATCTTTATGTGTGTGTGTTTAGTCATATCTCATATCTTAGTGTGTATCTGTGTTAGTTTTTGTGTGAGCATGTTTGGGTTAGATATCTCATATCTTTGTGTGCATGTTTATGTTAGTCATATCTCATATCTTTGTGTGTGCATATCTGTGTATGTCACATTTCATATCCTTGTGTGTGCATGTCTATGTTGATCATATCTCATATCTTTGTGTTCATGTCTATGTTAGGCACGTGTCATATCTTTGTGTATACATGTCTATGTCAGTCATATCTCATATCTTTATGTGCATGTTTATGTTAGTCATGTGTCATATATCTTGATGTGTGTCAGTGTTAGTCATGCCTCGTAGCGCTGTGTGCAAGTCTGTGTTAGTCACATCTGTTATCTTTGTGTGTGCATGTTTGTGTTAATCACCACTAGTGACTCGAGCAGATGGTGCTCGTAAACCTGGGAGGGCCGACCATCTAAGGGCAGAATCCCCCTACAGAAAAGATCATCTGCTGCCTTGCAGGAAAATTGGGGACAATCAAAGACTAAGGAATGCAAACCTGAATAAAATGCTGGCTGAAATCGGATGCACTGGGCCACTGGCGCAGAACACAGTGCAACGTTTTAACGGGTGTTCAATCAGAGTGGATCTGGCGGACACTAATTGTGATGTTCTGCCTGTGGGGGGCGATCAACATACTTAACCTGACAGCTGACTTCATGTGAGAGTCTGGAATCCTACTCTGATTGAGACCTGATCGAAGAGAGAGAGAGAGAGAGAGAGACATAGTACATTGAATTTTAAACATAGAACAATAAATTTTCAACATAGAACATTGAATATCAAACATAGAACATTGAATATCAAACATAGAACGTTGAATTTACAACATAGAACATTGAATTTCAACATAAAACATTGCATTTTCATTATAGAACATTGAATATACAACATAGAACATTGAATTTTCAACATAGAACATTGAATATCAGACATAGAACATTGAATATCAGACATAGAACATTGAATATCAGAAATAGGACATTGAATATCAGACATAGAATATTGAATAGCAGACATAGAACATTGAATATACAACATAGAACATTGAATATCAAAAATAGAACATTGAATATACAACATAGAACATTGAATATACAACATAGAATCTTGAAAAACAAACGTAGAACATTGAATATCAAACATAGAACATTGCGTTTTCAACATAGAACATTGAATATTAAACTTAGAACATTGAATATCAAACATAGAACATTGAATATCAAACATAGAACATTGAATATCAAACATAGAACATTGAATAACAAACATAGAACATTAAATATCAAACATAGAACAATGGATATCAAACATAGAACATTGAACATACAAAATAGAACATCGAATTTTCAACATAGAACATTGAATATCAGACATAGAATATTGAATAACAAACATAGAACATTGAATATCAAACATAGAACAATGAATATCAAACATAGAACATTGAATATGGGACATAGAACATTGAATATCAGACATTGTACATATCTTGGTGTGTCCTTGTTAATCATGTCTCATATCTTTATGTGTGTGTGTGTTTAGTCATATCTCATATCTTAGTGTGTATCTGTGTTAGTTTTTGTGTGAGCATGTTTGGGTTAGATATCTCATATCTTTGTGTGCATGTTTATGTTAGTCATATCTCATATCTTTGTGTGTGCATATCTGTGTATGTCACATTTCATATCCTTGTGTGTGCATGTCTATGTCGATCATATCTCATATCTTTGTGTTCATGTCTATGTTAGGCACGTGTCATATCTTTGTGTATACATGTCTATGTCAGTCATATCTCATATCTTTATGTGCATGTTTATGTTAGTCATGTGTCATATATCTTGATGTGTGTCAGTGTTAGTCATGCCTCGTAGCGCTGTGTGCAAGTCTGTGTTAGTCACATCTGTTATCTTTGTGTGTGCATGTTTGTGTTAATCACCACTAGTGACTCGAGCAGATGGTGCTCGTAAACCTGGGAGGGCCGACCATCTAAGGGCAGAATCCCCCTACAGAAAAGATCATCTGCTGCCTTGCAGGAAGATTGGGGACAATCAAAGGCTAAGGAATGCAAACCTGAATAAAATGCTGGCTGAAATCGGATGCACTGGGCCACTGGCGCAGAACACAGTGCAACGTTTTAACGGGTGTTCAATCAGAGTGGACCTGGCGGACTCTAATTGTGATGTTCTGCCTGTGGGGGCGATCAACATACTTAACCTGACAGCTGACTTCATGTGAGAGTCTGGAATCCTACTCTGATTGAGACCTGATCGAAGAGAGAGAGAGAGAGAGAGAGACATAGTACATTGAATTTTAAACATAGAACAATAAATTTTCAACATAGAACATTGAATATCAAACATAGAACATTGAATATCAAACATAGAACGTTGAATTTACAACATAGAACATTGAATTTCAACATAAAACATTGCATTTTCATTATAGAACATTGAATATACAACATAGAACATTGAATTTTCAACATAGAACATTGAATATCAGACATAGAACATTGAATATCAGACATAGAACATTGAATATCAGAAATAGGACATTGAATATCAGACATAGAATATTGAATAGCAGACATAGAACATTGAATATACAACATAGAACATTGAATATCAAACATAGAACATTGAATATACAACATAGAACATTGAATATACAACATAGAATCTTGAAAAACAAACGTAGAACATTGAATATCAAACATAGAACATTGGGTTTTCAACATAGAACATTGAATATTAAACTTAGAACATTGAATATCAAACATAGAACATTGAATATCAAACATAGAACATTGAATATCAAACATAGAACATTGAATAACAAACATAGAACATTAAATATCAAACATAGAACAATGGATATCAAACATAGAACATTGAACATACAAAATAGAACATCGAATTTTCAACATAGAACATTGAATATCAGACATAGAATATTGAATAACAAACATAGAACATTGAATATCAAACATAGAACAATGAATATCAAACATAGAACATTGAATATGGGACATAGAACATTGAATATCAGACATTGTACATATCTTGGTGTGTCCTTGTTAATCATGTCTCATATCTTTATGTGTGTGTGTGTTTAGTCATATCTCATATCTTAGTGTGTATCTGTGTTAGTTTTTGTGTGAGCATGTTTGGGTTAGATATCTCATATCTTTGTGTGCATGTTTATGTTAGTCATATCTCATATCTTTGTGTGTGCATATCTGTGTATGTCACATTTCACATCCTTGTGTGTGCATGTCTATGTTGATCATATCTCATATCTTTGTGTTCATGTCTATTTTAGGCACGTGTCATATCTTTGTGTATACATGTCTATGTCAGTCATATCTCATATCTTTATGTGCATGTTTATGTTAGTCATGTGTCATATATCTTGATGTGTGTCAGTGTTAGTCATGCCTCGTAGCGCTGTGTGCAAGTCTGTGTTAGTCACATCTGTTATCTTTGTGTGTGCATGTTTGTGTTAATCACCACTAGTGACTCGAGCAGATGGTGCTCGTAAACCTGGGAGGGCCGACCATCTAAGGGCAGAATCCCCCTACAGAAAAGATCATCTGCTGCCTTGCAGGAAGATTGGGGACAATCAAAGGCTAAGGAATGCAAACCTGAATAAAATGCTGGCTGAAATCGGATGCACTGGGCCACTGGCGCAGAACACAGTGCAACGTTTTAACGGGTGTTCAATCAGAGTGGACCTGGCGGACTCTAATTGTGATGTTCTGCCTGTGGGGGCGATCAACATACTTAACCTGACAGCTGACTTCATGTGAGAGTCTGGAATCCTACTCTGATTGAGTCCTGATCGAAGAAAGAGAGAGAAAGAGAGAGAGAGAGAGAGAGAGACATAGTACATTGAAATGTAAACATAGAACAATAAATTTTCAACATAGAATATCAAACATAGAACATTGAATATCAAACATAGAACGTTGAATTTACAACAGAGAACATTGAATTTCAACATAGAACATTGCATTTTCATTATAGAACATTGAATATACAACATAGAACATTGAATTTTCAACATAGAACATTGAATATCAGACATAGAACATTGAATATCAGACATAGAACATTGAATATCAGAAATAGGACATTGAATATCAGACATAGAATATTGAATAGCAGACATAGAACATTGAATATACAACATAGAACATTGAATATCAAAGATAGAACATTGAATATACAACATAGAACATTGAATATAAAACATAGAATCTTGAAAAACAAACATAGAACATTGAATATCAAACATAGAACATTGGGTTTTCAACATAGAACATTGAATATCAAACTTAGAACATTGAATATCAAACATAGAACATTGAATATCAAGTATAGAACATTGAACATCAACATAGAACATTGAATAACAAACATAGAACATTAAATATCAAACATAGAACAATGAATATCAAACATAGAACATTGAACATACAAAATAGAACATTGAATGTTCAACATAGAACATCGAATTTTCAACATAGAACATTAAATATCAAACTTAGAACATTGAATATCAAACATAAAACATTGAATATCAAACATAGAACATTGAATATCAGACATAGAATATTGAATAACAAACATAGAACATTGAATATCAAACATAGAACAATGAATATCAAACATAGAACATTGAATATGAGACTTAGAATATTGAATATCAGACATTGTACATATCTTGGTGTGTCCTTGTTAATCATGTCTCATATCTTTATGTGTGTGTTTAGTCATATCTCATATCTTAGTGTGTATCTGTGTTAGTTTTTGTGTGAGCATGTTTGGGTTAGATATCTCATATCTTTGTGTGCATGTTTATGTTAGTCATATCTCATATCTTTGTGTGTGCATATCTGTGTATGTCACATTTCATATCCTTGTGTGTGCATGTCTATGTTGATCATATCTCATATCTTTGTGTTCATGTCTATGTTAGGCACGTGTCATATCTTTGTGTATGCATGTCTATGTCAGTCATATCTCATATCTTTATGTGCATGTTTATGTTAGTCACCACTAGTGACTCGAGCAGATGGTGCTAGTAAACCTGGGAGGGCCGACCATCTAAGGGCAGAATCCCCCTACAGAAAAGATCATCTGCTGCCTTGCAGGAAGATTGGGGACAATCAAAGGCTAAGGAATGCAAACCTTAATAAAATGCTGGCTGAAATCGGATGCACTGGGCCACTGGCGCAGAACACAGTGCAACGTTTTAACGGGTGTTCAATCAGAGTGGATCTGACGGACACTAATTGTGATGTTCTGCCTGTGGGGGGCGATCAACATACTTAACCTGACAGCTGACTTCATGTGAGAGTCTGGAATCCTACTCTGATTGAGTCCTGATCGAAGAGAGAGAGAGAGAGAGAGAGAGAGAGAAATAGTACATTGAATTTTAAACATAGAACAATAAATTTTCAATATAGAACATTGAATATCAGACATAGAACATTGAATATCATACATTGAACATTGAATAGCAGGCATATAACATTTAATATCAGACATAGAACATTGAATATCAGACATAGAATATTGAATATCAGACATAGAACATTGAATATCAAACATATACCATTGAATATCAAACATAGAACATTGAATTTACAACATAGAACATTGAATATCATACTTAAAACATTGAATATCAAACATAGAACATTGAATATCAAACATAGAACATTGAATATACAACATAGAACATTGAATTTACAACATAGAATATTGAATTTCAACATAGAACATTGCATATTCATTATAGAACATTGAATATACAACATAGAACATTGAATATCAGACATAGAACATTGAATATACAACATAGAACATTGAATATCAAACATAAAACATTGAATATCAAACATAGAACATTGAATATCAGACATAGAACAATGAATATCAAACATAGAACATTGAATATGAGACATAGAACATTGAATATCAGACATTGTACATATCTTGGTGTGTCCTTGTTAATCATGTCTCATATCTTTATGTGTGTGTGTTTAGTCACATCTCATATCTTTGTGTGTATCTATGTTAGTCTTTGTGTGTGCATGTTTGGGTTAGATATCTCATATCTTTGTGTGCATGTTTATGTTAGTCATATCTCATATCTTTGTGTGTGCATATCTGTGTATGTCACATTTCATATCCTTGTGTGTGCATGTCTATTGTAATCATATCTCATATCTTTGTGTTCATGACTTTGTTAGGCACGTGTCATATCTTTGTGTATACATGTCTATGTCAGTCATATCTCATATCTTTATGTGCATGTTTATGTTAGTCATGTGTCATATATCTTGATGTGTGTCAGTGTTAGTCATGCCTCGTAGCGCTGTGTGCAAGTCTGTGTTAGTCACATCTCATATCTTTGTGTGTGCATGTTTGTGTTAATCACCACTAGTGACTCGAGCAGATGGTGCTCGTAAACCTGGGAGGGCCGACCATCTAAGGGCAGAATCCCCCTACAGAAAAGATCATCTGCTGCCTTGCAGGAAGATTGGGGACAATCAAAGGCTAAGGAATGCAAACCTGAATAAAATGCTGGCTGAAATCGGATGCACTGGGCCACTGGCGCAGAACACAGTGCAACGTTTTAACGGGTGTTCAATCAGAGTGGACCTGGCGGACTCTAATTGTGATGTTCTGCCTGTGGGGGCGATCAACATACTTAACCTGGCAGCTGACTTCATGTGAGAGTCTGGAATCCTACTCTGATTGAGTCCTGATCGAAGAAAGAGAGAGAAAGAGAGAGATAGAGAGAGAGAGACATAGTACATTGAAATGTAAACATAGAACAATAAATTTTCAACATAGAACATTGAATATCAAACATAGAACATAGAACATTGAATATCAAGCATAGAACGTTGAATTTACAACAGAGAACATTGCATTTTCATTATAGAACAATGAATATCAGACATAGAACATTGAATATCAGACATAGAACATTGAATATCAGAAATAGGACATTGAATATCAGACATAGAATATTGAATAGCAGACATAGAACATTGAATATACAACATAGAACATTGAATATCAAACATAGAACATTGAATATACAACATAGAACAATGGATATCAAACATAGAACATTGAACATACAAAATAGAACATCGAATTTTCAACATAGAACATTGAATATCAAACATAGAACATTGAATATCAGACATAGAATATTGAATAACAAACATAGAACATTGAATATCAAACATAGAACAATGAATATCAAACATAGAACATTGAATAACAAACATAGAACATTAAATATCAAACATAGAACAATGAATATCAAACATAGAACATTGAACATACAAAATAGAACATTGAATGTTCAACATAGAACATCGAATTTTCAACAAAGAACATTGAATATCAAACTTAGAACATTGAATATCAAACATAAAACATTGAATATCAAACATAGAACATTGAATATCAGACATTGAATATTGAATAACAAACATAGAACATTGAATATCAAACATTGAACATTGAATATCAAACATAGAACATTGAATATCAGACATAGAACATTGAATATCAGACATTGTACATATCTTGGTGTGTCCTTGTTAATCATATCTCATATCTTTATGTGTGTGTGTTTAGTCATATCTCATATCTTAGTGTGTATCTGTGTTTGTTTTTGTGTGAGCATGTTTGGGTTAGATATCTCATATCTTTGTGTGCATGTTTATGTTAGTCATATCTCATATCTTTGTGTGTGCATATCTGTGTATGTCACATTTCATATCCTTGTGTGTGCATGTCTATGTTGATCATATCTCATATCTTTGTGTTCATGTCTATGTTAGGCACGTGTCATATCTTTGTGTATACATGTCTATGTCAGTCATATCTCATATCTTTATGTGCATGTTTATGTTAGTCATGTGTCATATATCTTGATGTGTGTCAGTGTTAGTCATGCCTCGTAGCGCTGTGTGCAAGTCTGTGTTAGTCACATCTCATATCTTTGTGTGTGCATGTTTGTGTTAATCACCACTAGTGACTCGAGCAGATGGTGCTCGTAAACCTGGGAGGGCCGACCATCTAAGGGCAGAATCCCCCTACAGAAAAGATCATCTGCTGCCTTGCAGGAAAATTGGGGACAATCAAAGGCTAAGGAATGCAAACCTGAATAAAATGCTGGCTGAAATCGGATGCACTGGGCCACTGGCGCAGAACACAGTGCAACGTTTTAACGGGTGTTCAATCAGAGTGGATCTGGCGGACACTAATTGTGATGTTCTGCCTGTGGGGGGCGATCAACATACTTAACCTGACAGCTGACTTCATGTGAGAGTCTGGAATCCTACTCTGATTGAGACCTGATCGAAGAGAGAGAGAGAGAGAGAGAGACATAGTACATTGAATTTTAAACATAGAACAATAAATTTTCAACATAGAACATTGAATATCAAACATAGAACATTGAATATCAAACATAGAACGTTGAATTTACAACATAGAACAATGAATTTCAACATAAAACATTGCATTTTCATTATAGAACATTGAATATACAACATAGAACATTGAATTTTCAACATAGAACATTGAATATCAGACATAGAACATTGAATATCAGACATAGAACATTGAATATCAGAAATAGGACATTGAATATCAGACATAGAATATTGAATAGCAGACATAGAACATTTAATATACAACATAGAACATTGAATATCAAACATAGAACATTGAATATACAACATAGAACATTGAATATACAACATAGAATCTTGAAAAACAAACGTAGAACATTGAATATCAAACATAGAACATTGGGTTTTCAACATAGAACATTGAATATTAAACTTAGAACATTGAATATCAAACATAGAACATTGAATATCAAACATAGAACATTGAATATCAAACATAGAACATTGAATAACAAACATAGAACATTAAATATCAAACATAGAACAATGGATATCAAACATAGAACATTGAACATACAAAATAGAACATCGAATTTTCAACATAGAACATTGAATATCAAACATAGAACATTGAATATCAGACATAGAATATTGAATAACAAACATAGAACATTGAATATCAAACATAGAACAATGAATATCAAACATAGAACATTGAATATGGGACATAGAACATTGAATATCAGACATTGTACATATCTTGGTGTGTCCTTGTTAATCATGTCTCATATCTTTATGTGTGTGTGTGTTTAGTCATATCTCATATCTTAGTGTGTATCTGTGTTAGTTTTTGTGTGAGCATGTTTGGGTTAGATATCTCATATCTTTGTGTGCATGTTTATGTTAGTCATATCTCATATCTTTGTGTGTGCATATCTGTGTATGTCACATTTCACATCCTTGTGTGTGCATGTCTATGTTGATCATATATCATATCTTTGTGTTCATGTCTATTTTAGGCACGTGTCATATCTTTGTGTATACATGTCTATGTCAGTCATATCTCATATCTTTATGTGCATGTTTATGTTAGTCATGTGTCATATATCTTGATGTGTGTCAGTGTTAGTCATGCCTCGTAGCGCTGTGTGCAAGTCTGTGTTAGTCACATCTGTTATCTTTGTGTGTGCATGTTTGTTTTAATCACCACTAGTGACTCGAGCAGATGGTGCTCGTAAACCTGGGAGGGCCGACCATCTAAGGGCAGAATCCCCCTACAGAAAAGATCATCTGCTGCCTTGCAGGAAGATTGGGGACAATCAAAGGCTAAGGAATGCAAACCTGAATAAAATGCTGGCTGAAATCGGATGCACTGGGCCACTGGCGCAGAACACAGTGCAACGTTTTAACGGGTGTTCAATCAGAGTGGACCTCGCGGACTCTAATTGTGATGTTCTGCCTGTGGGGGCGATCAACATACTTAACCTGACAGCTGACTTCATGTGAGAGTCTGGAATCCTACTCTGATTGAGTCCTGATCGAAGAAAGAGAGAGAAAGAGAGAGATAGAGAGAGAGAGACATAGTACATTGAAATGTAAACATAGAACAATAAATTTTCAACATAGAACATTGAATATCAAACATAGAACATTGAATATCAAACATAGAACGTTGAATTTACAACAGAGAACATTGAATTTCAACATAGAACATTGCATTTTCATTATAGAACATTGAATATACAACATAGAACATTGAATTTTCAACATAGAACATTGAATATCAGACATAGAACATTGAATATCAGACATAGAACATTGAATATCAGAAATAGGACATTGAATATCAGACATAGAATATTGAATAGCAGACATAGAACATTGAATATACAACATAGAACATTGAATATCAAAGATAGAACATTGAATATACAACATAGAACATTGAATATAAAACATAGAATCTTGAAAAACAAACATAGAACATTGAATATCAAACATAGAACATTGGGTTTTCAACATAGAACATTGAATATCAAACTTAGAACATTGAATATCAAACATAGAACATTGAATATCAAACATAGAACATTGAACATCAACATAGAACATTGAATAACAAACATAGAACATTAAATATCAAACATAGAACAATGAATATCAAACATAGAACATTGAACATACAAAATAGAACATTGAATGTTCAACATAGAACATCGAATTTTCAACATAGAACATTAAATATCAAACTTAGAACATTGAATATCAAACATAAAACATTGAATATCAAACATAGAACATTGAATATCAGACATAGAATATTGAATAACAAACATAGAACATTGAATATCAAACATAGAACAATGAATATCAAACATAGAACATTGAATATGAGACTTAGAATATTGAATATCAGACATTGTACATATCTTGGTGTGTCCTTGTTAATGATGTCTCATATCTTTATGTGTGTGTTTAGTCATATCTCATATCTTAGTGTGTATCTGTGTTAGATTTTGTTTGAGCATGTTTGGGTTAGATATCTCATATCTTTGTGTGCATGTTTATGTTAGTCATATCTCATATCTTTGTGTGTGCATATCTGTGTATGTCACATTTCATATCCTTGTGTGTGCATGTCTATGTTGATCATATCTCATATCTTTGTGTTCATGTCTATGTTAGGCACGTGTCATATCTTTGTGTATGCATGTCTATGTCAGTCATATCTCATATCTTTATGTGCATGTTTATGTTAGTCACCACTAGTGACTCGAGCAGATGGTGCTAGTAAACCTGGGAGGGCCGACCATCTAAGGGCAGAATCCCCCTACAGAAAAGATCATCTGCTGCCTTGCAGGAAGATTGGGGACAATCAAAGGCTAAGGAATGCAAACCTTAATAAAATGCTGGCTGAAATCGGATGCACTGGGCCACTGGCGCAGAACACAGTGCAACGTTTTAACGGGTGTTCAATCAGAGTGGATCTGGCGGACACTAATTGTGATGTTCTGCCTGTGGGGGGCGATCAACATACTTAACCTGACAGCTGACTTCATGTGAGAGTCTGGAATCCTACTCTGATTGAGTCCTGATCGAAGAGAGAGAGAGAGAGAGAGAGAGAGAAATAGTACATTGAATTTTAAACATAGAACAATAAATTTTCAATATAGAACATTGAATATCAGACATAGAACATTGAATATCATACATTGAACATTGAATAGCAGGCATATAACATTTAATATCAGACATAGAACATTGTATATCAGACATAGAATATTGAATATCAGACATAGAACATTGAATATCAAACATATACCATTGAATATCAAACATAGAACATTGAATTTACAACATAGAACATTGAATATCATACTTAAAACATTGAATATCAAACATAGAACATTGAATATCAAACATAGAACATTGAATATACAACATAGAACATTGAATTTACAACATAGAATATTGAATTTCAACATAGAACATTGCATATTCATTATAGAACATTGAATATACAACATAGAACATTGAATATCAGACATAGAACATTGAATATACAACATAGAACATTGAATATCAAACATAAAACATTGAATATCAAACATAGAACATTGAATATCAGACATAGAACAATGAATATCAAACATAGAACATTGAATATGAGACATAGAACATTGAATATCAGACATTGTACATATCTTGGTGTGTCCTTGTTAATCATGTCTCATATCTTTATGTGTGTGTGTTTAGTCACATCTCATATCTTTGTGTGTATCTATGTTAGTCTTTGTGTGTGCATGTTTGGGTTAGATATCTCATATCTTTGTGTGCATGTTTATGTTAGTCATATCTCATATCTTTGTGTGTGCATATCTGTGTATGTCACATTTCATATCCTTGTGTGTGCATGTCTATTGTAATCATATCTCATATCTTTGTGTTCATGACTTTGTTAGGCACGTGTCATATCTTTGTGTATACATGTCTATGTCAGTCATATCTCATATCTTTATGTGCATGTTTATGTTAGTCATGTGTCATATATCTTGATGTGTGTCAGTGTTAGTCATGCCTCGTAGCGCTGTGTGCAAGTCTGTGTTAGTCACATCTCATATCTTTGTGTGTGCATGTTTGTGTTAATCACCACTAGTGACTCGAGCAGATGGTGCTCGTAAACCTGGGAGGGCCGACCATCTAAGGGCAGAATCCCCCTACAGAAAAGATCATCTGCTGCCTTGCAGGAAGATTGGGGACAATCAAAGGCTAAGGAATGCAAACCTGAATAAATTGCTGGCTGAAATCGGATGCACTGGGCCACTGGCGCAGAACACAGTGCAACGTTTTAACGGGTGTTCAATCAGAGTGGACCTGGCGGACTCTAATTGTGATGTTCTGCCTGTGGGGGCGATCAACATACTTAACCTGGCAGCTGACTTCATGTGAGAGTCTGGAATCCTACTCTGATTGAGTCCTGATCGAAGAAAGAGAGAGAAAGAGAGAGATAGAGAGAGAGAGACATAGTACATTGAAATGTAAACATAGAACAATAAATTTTCAACATAGAACATTGAATATCAAACATAGAACATAGAACATTGAATATCAAACATAGAACGTTGAATTTACAACAGAGAACATTGCATTTTCATTATAGAACAATGAATATCAGACATAGAACATTGAATATCAGACATAGAACATTGAATATCAGAAATAGGACATTGAATATCAGACATAGAATATTGAATAGCAGACATAGAACATTGAATATACAACATAGAACATTGAATATCAAACATAGAACATTGAATATACAACATAGAACATTGAATATAAAACATAAAATCTTGAAAAACAAACATAGAACATTGAATATCAAACATAGAACATTGGGTTTTCAACATAGAACATTGAATATCAAACTTAGAACATTGAATATCAAACATAGAACATTGAATATCAAACATAGAACATTGAATATCAAACATAGAACATTGAATAACAAACATAGAACATTAAATATCAAACATAGAACAATGAATATCAGACATTGAATATTGAATAACAAACATAGAACATTGAATATCAAACATTGAACATTGAATATCAAACATAGAACATTGAATATCAGACATAGAACATTGAATATCAGACATTGTACATATCTTGGTGTGTCCTTGTTAATCATATCTCATATCTTTATGTGTGTGTGTTTAGTCATATCTCATATCTTAGTGTGTATCTGTGTTAGTTTTTGTGTGAGCATGTTTGGGTTAGATATCTCATATCTTTGTGTGCATGTTTATGTTAGTCATATCTCATATCTTTGTGTGTGCATATCTGTGTATGTCACATTTCATATCCTTGTGTGTGCATGTCTATGTTGATCATATCTCATATCTTTGTGTTCATGTCTATGTTAGGCACGTGTCATATCTTTGTGTATACATGTCTATGTCAGTCATATCTCATATCTTTATGTGCATGTTTATGTTAGTCATGTGTCATATATCTTGATGTGTGTCAGTGTTAGTCATGCCTCGTAGCGCTGTGTGCAAGTCTGTGTTAGTCACATCTCATATCTTTGTGTGTGCATGTTTGTGTTAATCACCACTAGTGACTCGAGCAGATGGTGCTCGTAAACCTGGGAGGGCCGACCATCTAAGGGCAGAATCCCCCTACAGAAAAGATCATCTGCTGCCTTGCAGGAAAATTGGGGACAATCAAAGGCTAAGGAATGCAAACCTGAATAAAATGCTGGCTGAAATCGGATGCACTGGGCCACTGGCGCAGAACACAGTGCAACGTTTTAACGGGTGTTCAATCAGAGTGGATCTGGCGGACACTAATTGTGATGTTCTGCCTGTGGGGGGCGGTCAACATACTTAACCTGACAGCTGACTTCATGTGAGAGTCTGGAATCCTACTCTGATTGAGACCTGATCGAAGAGAGAGAGAGAGAGAGAGAGACATAGTACATTGAATTTTAAACATAGAACAATAAATTTTCAACATAGAACATTGAATATCAAACATAGAACATTGAATATCAAACATAGAACGTTGAATTTACAACATAGAACATTGAATTTCAACATAAAACATTGCATTTTCATTATAGAACATTGAATATACAACATAGAACATTGAATTTTCAACATAGAACATTGAATATCAGACATAGAACATTGAATATCAGACATAGAACATTGAATATCAGAAATAGGACATTGAATATCAGACATAGAATATTGAATAGCAGACATAGAACATTGAATATACAACATAGAACATTGAATATCAAACATAGAACATTGAATATACAACATAGAACATTGAATATACAACATAGAATCTTGAAAAACAAACGTAGAACATTGAATATCAAACATAGAACATTGGGTTTTCAACATAGAACATTGAATATTAAACTTAGAACATTGAATATCAAACATAGAACATTGAATATCAAACATAGAACATTGAATATCAAACATAGAACATTGAATAACAAACATAGAACATTAAATATCAAACATAGAACAATGGATATCAAACATAGAACATTGAACATACAAAATAGAACATCGAATTTTCAACATAGAACATTGAATATCAAACATAGAACATTGAATATCAGACATAGAATATTGAATAACAAACATAGAACATTGAATATCAAACATAGAACAATGAATATCTAACATAGAACATTGAATATGGGACATAGAACATTGAATATCAGACATTGTACATATCTTGGTGTGTCCTTGTTAATCATGTCTCATATCTTTATGTGTGTGTGTGTTTAGTCATATCTCATATCTTAGTGTGTATCTGTGTTAGTTTTTGTGTGAGCATGTTTGGGTTAGATATCTCATATCTTTGTGTGCATGTTTATGTTAGTCATATCTCATATCTTTGTGTGTGCATATCTGTGTATGTCACATTTCACATCAGTGTGTGTGCATGTCTATGTTGATCATATATCATATCTTTGTGTTCATGTCTATTTTAGGCACGTGTCATATCTTTGTGTATACATGTCTATGTCAGTCATATCTCATATCTTTATGTGCATGTTTATGTTAGTCATGTGTCATATATCTTGATGTGTGTCAGTGTTAGTCATGCCTCGTAGCGCTGTGTGCAAGTCTGTGTTAGTCACATCTGTTATCTTTGTGTGTGCATGTTTGTGTTAATCACCACTAGTGACTCGAGCAGATGGTGCTCGTAAACCTGGGAGGGCCGACCATCTAAGGGCAGAATCCCCCTACAGAAAAGATCATCTGCTGCCTTGCAGGAAGATTGGGGACAATCAAAGGCTAAGGAATGCAAACCTGAATAAAATGCTGGCTGAAATCGGATGCACTGGGCCACTGGCGCAGAACACAGTGCAACGTTTTAACGGGTGTTCAATCAGAGTGGACCTGGCGGACTCTAATTGTGATGTTCTGCCTGTGGGGGCGATCAACATACTTAACCTGACAGCTGACTTCATGTGAGAGTCTGGAATCCTACTCTGATTGAGTCCTGATCGAAGAAAGAGAGAGAAAGAGAGAGATAGAGAGAGAGAGACATAGTACATTGAAATGTAAACATAGAACAATAAATTTTCAACATAGAACATTGAATATCAAACATAGAACATTGAATATCAAACATAGAACGTTGAATTTACAACAGAGAACATTGAATTTCAACATAGAACATTGCATTTTCATTATAGAACATTGAATATACAACATAGAACATTGCATTTTCAACATAGAACATTGAATATCAGACATAGAACATTGAATATCAGACATAGAACATTGAATATCAGAAATAGGACATTGAATATCAGACATAGAATATTGAATAGCAGACATAGAACATTGAATATACAACATAGAACATTGAATATCAAAGATAGAACATTGAATATACAACATAGAACATTGAATATAAAACATAGAATCTTGAAAAACAAACATAGAACATTGAATATCAAACATAGAACATTGGGTTTTCAACATAGAACATTGAATATCAAACTTAGAACATTGAATATCAAACATAGAACATTGAATATCAAACATAGAACATTGAACATCAACATAGAACATTGAATAACAAACATAGAACATTAAATATCAAACATAGAACAATGAATATCAAACATAGAACATTGAACATACAAAATAGAACATTGAATGTTCAACATAGAACATCGAATTTTCAACATAGAACATTAAATATCAAACTTAGAACATTGAATATCAAACATAAAACATTGAATATCAAACATAGAACATTGAATATCAGACATAGAATATTGAATAACAAACATAGAACATTGAATATCAAACATAGAACAATGAATATCAAACATAGAACATTGAATTTGAGACTTAGAATATTGAATATCAGACATTGTACATATCTTGGTGTGTCCTTGTTAATGATGTCTCATATCTTTATGTGTGTGTTTAGTCATATCTCATATCTTAGTGTGTATCTGTGTTAGATTTTGTGTGAGCATGTTTGGGTTAGATATCTCATATCTTTGTGTGCATGTTTATGTTAGTCATATCTCATATCTTTGTGTGTGCATATCTGTGTATGTCACATTTCATATCCTTGTGTGTGCATGTCTATGTTGATCATATCTCATATCTTTGTGTTCATGTCTATGTTAGGCACGTGTCATATCTTTGTGTATGCATGTCTATGTCAGTCATATCTCATATCTTTATGTGCATGTTTATGTTAGTCACCACTAGTGACTCGAGCAGATGGTGCTAGTAAACCTGGGAGGGCCGACCATCTAAGGGCAGAATCCCCCTACAGAAAAGATCATCTGCTGCCTTGCAGGAAGATTGGGGACAATCAAAGGCTAAGGAATGCAAACCTTAATAAAATGCTGGCTGAAATCGGATGCACTGGGCCACTGGCGCAGAACACAGTGCAACGTTTTAACGGGTGTTCAATCAGAGTGGATCTGGCGGACACTAATTGTGATGTTCTGCCTGTGGGGGGCGATCAACATACTTAACCTGACAGCTGACTTCATGTGAGAGTCTGGAATCCTACTCTGATTGAGTCCTGATCGAAGAGAGAGAGAGAGAGAGAGAGAGAGAAAAATAGTACATTGAATTTTAAACATAGAACAATAAATTTTCAACATAGAACATTGAATATCAGACATAGAACATTGAATATCATACATTGAACATTGAATAGCAGGCATATAACATTTAATATCAGACATAGAACATTGAATATCAGACATAGAATATTGAATATCAGACATAGAACATTGAATATCAAACATATACCATTGAATATCAAACATAGAACATTGAATTTACAACATAGAACATTGAATATCATACTTAAAACATTGAATATCAAACATAGAACATTGAATATCAAACATAGAACATTGAATATACAACATAGAACATTGAATTTACAACATAGAATATTGAATTTCAACATAGAACATTGCATATTCATTATAGAACATTGAATATACAACATAGAACATTGAATATCAGACATAGAACATTGAATATATAACATAGAACATTGAATATCAAACATAAAACATTGAATATCAAACATAGAACATTGAATATCAGACATAGAACAATGAATATCAAACATAGAACATTGAATATGAGACATAGAACATTGAATATCAGACATTGTACATATCTTGGTGTGTCCTTGTTAATCATGTCTCATATCTTTATGTGTGTGTGTTTAGTCACATCTCATATCTTTGTGTGTATCTATGTTAGTCTTTGTGTGTGCATGTTTGGGTTAGATATCTCATATCTTTGTGTGCATGTTTATGTTAGTCATATCTCATATCTTTGTGTGTGCATATCTGTGTATGTCACATTTCATATCCTTGTGTGTGCATGTCTATTGTAATCATATCTCCTATCTTAGTGTTCATGTCTATGTTAGGCACGTGACATATCTTTGTGTATGCATGTCTATGTCAGTCATATCTCATATCTCTATGTGCATGTTTATGTTAGTCATGTGTCATATATCTTGATGTGTGTCAGTGTTAGTCATGCCTCGTAGCGCTGTGTGCAAGACTGAGTTGGTCACATCTCCTATCGTTGTGTGTGCATGTTTGTGTTAATCACCTCTAGTGACTCGGGCAGATGGTGCTCGTAAACCTGGGAGGGCCGACCATCTAAGGGCAGAATCCCCCTACAGAAAAGATCATCTGCTGCCTTGCAGGAAGATTGGGGACAATCAAAGGCTAAGGAATGCAAACCTGAATAAAATACTGGCTGAAATCGGATGCACTGGGCCACTGGCGCAGAACACAGTGCAGCGTTTTAACGGGTGTTCAATCAGAGTGGATCTGGCGGACTCTAATTGTGATGTTCTGCCTGTGGGGGCGATCAACATACTTAACCTGACAGCTGACTTCATGTGAGAGTCTGGAATCCTACTCTGATTGAGTCCTGATCGAAGAGAGAGAGAGAGAGAGAAAGAGAGAGATAGAGAGAGAGATAGAGAGAGAGAGACATAGTACATTGAAATGTAAACATAGAACAATGAATTTTCAACATAGAACATTGAATTTTCAACAAAGAATATTTAATATCAGACATAGAACATTGAATATACAACATAGAACATTGAATATTAAACATAGAACATTGAATATCAGACATAGAACATTGAATCATCAAACATATAACATTGAATATCAGACATAGAACATTGAATATCAGACATAGAACATTGAATATAAAACATAGAACATTGAATAACAAACATAGAACATTGAATATCAGACATAGAACATTGAATATCAAACATAGAACATTGAATATCAAACATAGAATATTGAATATCAAACATAGAACATTGAATATCAGACATTGTACATATCTTGGTGTGTCCTTGTTAATCATGTCTCAAATCTTTATGTGTGTATGTGTTTAGTCATATCTCATATCTTAGTGTGTATCTTTGTTAGTCTTTGTGTGTGCATGTCTATGTTGATCATATCTCATATTTTTGTGTTCATGTCTATGTTAGGCACGTGTCATATCTTTGTGTATGCATGTCTATGTCAGTCATATCTCATATCTTTATGTGCATGTTTATGTTAGTCATGTGTCATATATCTTGATGTGTGTCAGTGTTAGTCATGCTTCGTAGCGCTGTGTGCAAGTCTGTGTTGGTCACATCTCTTATTTTTGTGTGTGCATGTCTGTGTTAATCACCTCTAGTGACTCGGGCAGATGGTGCTCGTAAACCTGGGAGGGCCGACTATCTAAGGGCAGAATCCCCCTACAGAAAAGATCATCTGCTGCCTTGCAGGAAGATTGGGGACAATCAAAGGCTAAGGAATGCAAATCTGAATAAAATGCTGGCTGAAATTGGATGCACTGGGCCACTGGCGCAGAACACAGTGCAACTTTTTAACGGGTGTTCAATCAGAGTGGATCTGGCGGACTCTAATTGTGATGTTCTGTCTGTGGGAGCGATCAAAATACTTAACCTGACAGCTGACTTCATGTGAGAGTCTGGAATCCTACTCTGATTGAGTCCTGATCGAAGAGAGAGAGAGAGAGAGAGACATAGTACATTGAATTTTAAACATAGAACAATAAATTTTCAACATAGAACATTGAATATCAAACATAGAACATTGAATATCAGACATAGAACATTGAATATCAGACATAGAACATTAAATAGGAGGCATAGAACATTGAACATCAGACATAGAACATTGAATATCAGACATAGAATATTGAATATCAGACATAGAACATTGAATATCAAACATATAACATTGAATATCAAACATAGAACATTGAATTTACAACCTAGAACATTGAATATCACACTAATATCATTGAATATCAAGCATAGAACATTGAATATCAAACATAGAACATTGAATATCAAGCATAGAACATTGAATTTACAACATAGAACATTGAATTTCAACATAGAACATTGCATATTCATTATAGAACATTGAATATACAAAATAGAACATTGAATATCAGACATAGAACATTGAATATACAACATAGAACATTGAATATCAGACATAGAACATTGATTATCAGACATAGAACATTGAATATCAAACATATAACATTGAATATTACACATAGAACATTGAATAAAACATAGAACATTGAATAACAAACATAGAACATTGAATATCAAATATAAAACATTGAATATCAAACATAGAACATTGAATATCAAACATAGAACATTGAATATCAAACATAGAACATTGAATATCAGACATTGTACATATCTTGGTGTGTCCTTGTTAATGATGTCTCATATCTTTATGTGTGTGTGTTTAGTCATATCTCATATCTTAGTGTGTATCTGTGTTAGTTTTTGTGTGTGCATGTTTGGGTTAGATATCTCATATCTTTGTGTGCATGTTTATGTTAGTCATATCTCATATCTTTGTGTGTGCATATCTGTGTATGTCACATTTCATATCCTTGTGTGTGCATGTCTATGTTGATCATATCTCCTATCTTTGTGTTCATGTCTATGTTAGGCACGTGTCATATCTTTGTGTATGCATGTCTATGTCAGTCATATCTCATATCTTTATGTGCATGTTTATGTTAGTCATGTGTAATATATCTTGATGTGTGTCAGTGTTAGTCATGCCTCGTAGCGCTGTGTGCAAGTCTGTGTTAGTCACATCTGTTATCTTTGTGTGTGCATGTTTGTGTTAATCACCTCTAGTGACTCGGACAGATGGTGCTCGTAAACCTGGGAGGGCCGACCATCTAAGGGCAGAATCCCCCTACAGAAAAGATCATCTGCTGCCTTGCAGGAAGATTGGGGACAATCAAAGGCTAAGGAATGCAAACCTGAATAAAATACTGCCTGAAATCGGATGCACTGGGCCACTGGCGCAGAACACAGTGCAGCGTTTTAACGGGTGTTCAATCAGAGTGGATCTGGCGGGAACTAATTGTGATGTTCTGTCTGTGGGGGCGATCAACATACGAGCAGCTGACTTCATGTGAGAGTCTGGAATCCTACTCTGATTGAGTCCTGATCGAAGAGAGAGAGAAACATAGTACATAGAATTTTAAACATAGAACAATAAATTTTCAACATAGAACATTGAATATCAAACATAGAACATTGAATATCGACATAGAACATTGAATATCAGACATAGAACATTGAATATCAAACATAGTACATTGAATATCAAACATAGAACTTTGAATATACAACATAGAACATTGATTATCAAACATAGAACAATAAATTTTCAACATAGAACATTGAATATCAAACATAGAACATTGAATATTCGACATAGAACATTTAATATCAGACATAGAACATTGAATATCAGACATAGAACATTGAATATACAACATAGAACATTGAATTTTCAACATAGAACATTGAATATCAGACATAGAGCATTGAATATACAACATAGAACATTGAATATACAACATAGAACATTGAATTTACAACATAGAACATTGAATATCAGACAAAGAACATTGAATATCAAACATAGAAAATTGAATATCAAACATAGAACATTGATTATCAAACATGGGACTTTGAATATACAACATAGAAAATTGAATATCAAACATAAAACAATGAATTTTTAACATAGAATATTGAATTTTTAACATAGAACATTGAATATCAGACATAGAACATTGAATATCAGACATAGAACACTGAATATCAGACATAGCACATTGAATATCAGACATAGTTAATCATAACTATTTTGTTGCTAGCTGCTTGGTGGTTGCTGAATTTATTATCAGTTATAACCATTATGTTGATATAAGTTGTTTGTTGGTTTCTGTGTTTGTTATCAATTATAAGCATTTTATTGGTATAAGTTATTTATTGGTTGCTGTATTTGTTATCAATTATAAGGATGTTATTGCTAGTTGTTTGTTGGTTGCTGTATTTGTTAACGATTGTTTTGTTCATTGATTTAGGATGCAGCTCCAGAATGGTGATGCTGTGATTTAGTTTTCAACAGTTGTCTGAACTTATAAAACATTTTAATGACTTTATTTTAGTGTAAGCTACTTTCTTGCACAAATATGAATAATTAAATATGGAGACAAATGGAAGAGATCGTAAAGGACTGAAAGATTTGGAGAGTTCTCACAACGACCATCTGCTCTAATGATGGGCAGACAGAAAATATAAGAGATCAAAACATTGACCTCAGAAGATTGTCGTTACTTTCAATCTCAGGATTGTGAAATTTATAACAAAAACAGGGCGAAATAATTGAAGTGGTAATTCAGTTAGATTACGCTGCTAGTAGAATTGCTTACTTCTTTTTTTTTAATTGCCTTACAATTAACATAAACATCGCTTTATTCTTGACTTACTGCTGGTTTGTTTGCTATATTCATATATTATTTAACACTTTACGTATCTGATAGTTTCTGATTTGCTTGGTTCTCTTACAACATTGCATTTCAGTTTGATAGCGGCCACTCCAAAAATTATTAAAGAAATACAGAAACAGAAAGTTTGAAAATAAACTTTGCATTTTATTGTGATATACAAGTTAAAGATAAATCTGCAATTTGTACAAAATAAATCAATTCACAATAAACGGAAGCCGTAGTATTTAACTAACGGTGGTGATTATCATAAATTGAAGTTTTCGTTACAAGCTCCATTTTATAAACTTGGTGTCGTTGATACACAACCGTCTATGTAAGAACAACACTGTAGTACTTATTACAAACTTGATGTTGTTAATACATGACTGATGATTGTTAAACAACCTGAGGCGTAATTACTAAACCTGAGTTAGAAATACGTAAGTAGCAGCAAACATTAAATTCAAACAGGAAATAGACATTTGTTGTGCCATTATAAATTGGTGCTTCTGGTCTTTTGAGCTCTGATGGCCAGAATTTTTTCTCGTTGTTGCGCATTTAAGAATAAGAGTTCCATTTCTTCTAGGCTTTTATTTTTCGTTTCTGGCAACATGAAATACATGAAAACGACTCCCACCACTGTGAAGGCAGCAAAAAGCCAAAAAGTTCCTGGTAAAAGAAAAAAGAATAATAAATAATAAAAATACGAAATAATAATAATAAAAAAGTAATAAATAATAATAATCAATATAATAAATAATATTAATAAACGGACTTCCGTTTCCAAGATGGCGGATCTATCCACGTCCTCTCGATCGCTGCAGAAAATGCACCCAAGGTCTGATTAATTTCGGATCTTGATTGCACTTTTCTGCGTAAAAGTCAAAATGATGATATGCTTGATACATCTGTGTCGCTAAGACGAGGTCGTAGGTCGACAACAGTCCGTTTTTGACGAATCAAGTGTTGTGAGTGAGACATTCCACCGTCCAGACTTCATATGTGCTTTACGTCACATTAGTGCTGTTCAAGACCGTTATTGGGATTCTTTGACGCAAGTTATTTCCACGTTACACATTAATGTAAACTACTTCGTCAGTCGCAGTTTTGTCTCTTTGGGGAAGTTGCTTCGTGTTTTGTTCGTCGTAGACTGTTTACACTTGAGTAATCAGACATAAGTCTAAAGGTATCGAGATTATGAGTTTGGCGACATTGTGTCCTACGTCATCGTATTGGTTCCCTAAACCGGCCGTGCGCAAATCTTACGGTCTGCTGTTTGATGTGCAACAAGAATAAATTGACGACTGACTGTGTGTCTATATGTTCGGAATTGGAGTCATCAACGATGGCCTAACATCATCAAGTGCTACGATGATCATCATTTTCGGGAGGACGTGACTTACCGGTATATGGGGATAGGCGGCGGGAACAAATGGAGGCTATGCATGAAATGTGTTCCTTGTTGCAGTTTCCTCATATTACAAGTCGCATGTCTGTGTTAGTCACCTCTAGTGACTCGGGCAGATGGTGCTCGTAAACCTGGGAAGGCCGACCATCTAAGGGCAGAATCCCCCGACAGAAAAGATCAACTGCTGCCTTGCAGGAAGATTGGGGACAATCAAAGGCTAAGGAAAGCAAACCTGAAAAAATGCTGGCTGAAATCGGATGCACTGGGCCACTGGCGCAGAACACAGTGCAACGTATTAACGGGTGTTCAGTCAGAGTGGATCTGACAGACTCTAATTGTGATGTTCTGTCTGTGGGGGCGATCAACACACTTAGCCTGACAGCTGACTTCATATGAGAGTCTGGAATCCTTACTCTGATTGAGTCATTGAGAGAGAGAGAGATATTAATAAACAACAATAATAAGTAGTAATAATAATAATAATAAACAATAATAATTAATAATAATAAATAAATATAATTTGAATATTTGACATCAAAATGATCAAATATAAGTATTTTGGAAATATCAAACCAACCTCGTTATTTTATTTTAGAATTAATTACTCTTACAAACCGAGCCAGAGCCGAGGGTGTTCCACTCACCGTGTATCGTGATGTGCTCGGTCATGGTTAGAAACGTGAAGGAGATGACGAGATTGGATACCCAGGCCGTCGCTGCGGCCAGCGAGTTGCATGTGCTCCGTGCCCACAACGGGTAGATCTCAGAGTTGATGGTCCATGGCATTGGGCCCAGACCTGGTGAAAGAAGACAAACCACCTTGACAAAGTGGGCAACGGTTCTGATGTTCTGAGAACATTGTAGAATATGTCAGATGTGTTGATGACATAGTAGAAATGTCAGATGTGTTGATGACATTGTAGAAAATGTCAGATGTGTTGATGACATAGTAGAAATGTCAGATGTGTTGATGACATAGTAGAAATGTCAGATGTGTTGATGACATAGTAGAAATGTCAGATGTGTTGATGACATAGTAGAAAATGTCATATGTGTTGATGACATAGTAGAAATGTCAGATGTGTTGATGACAAGGTAGAAATGTCAGATGTGTTGATGACATAGTAGAAATGTCAGATGTGTTGATGACATTGTAGAAAATGTCAGATGTGTTGATGACATTGTAGAAATGACAGATGTGTTGATGACATAGTAGAAATGTCAGATGTGTTGATGCCATAGTAGAAATGTCAGATGTGTTGATGCCATAGTAGAAATGTCAGATCTGTTGATGACATAGTAGAAAATGTCAGATGTGTTGATGACATAGTAGAAATGTCAGATGTGTTGATGACATAGTAGAAATGTCAGATATATTGATGACATAGTAGAAATGTCAGATGTGTTGATGCCATAGTAGAAATGTCAGATGTGTTGAATGCATAGTAGAAAATGTCAGATGTGTTGATGACATAGTAGAAATGTCAGATATGTTGATGACATAGTAGAAAATGTCAGATGTGTTGAATGCATAGTAGAAAATGTCAGATGTGTTGATGTCATAGTAGAAATGTCAGATATCTTGATGACATAGCCCTCCTCTTAATCAGTGCAAAAGGATTAAAAGAAACAATTGAGTGTGATTGAAAAAAACAGTGAAGGGCAAATCCACTATCTGAAAATACAGACAGGTGAGATAATGTCAATTAATAAAACAGAAAGGCATCCCACAATCATCAACAGTGAAGAGCTTGAATTTGTAACAAACCATGAATATTTGGAATCTGTAGTAACTAACAATTAACTAGCAATTCTTCCACACAAAAATTAAACGCTATGCGAACACGTGGAGCAAGACAGAAAAATTAAAATTACTGAGAACATGTATCTTCCTGATAGCAACTTATGGTTTAATATCATGGACAATTTCGCAGACAGCAAGGAAGAAAATCGACTCATTCGAACCAAAATGCTACAGAAAAGCCCTTAAGATAACCTGGATTATAAAAAAAAAGCAACGAAGACATTAAAAAGAACTGGTTTATAAGCACCATTCTACAGAGGAAATTAAAATACTATGGCTACATCAAAAGACACAGCAGGCTGGAAAGAATAATAATGAAAGGCATGGTTCCTGGACGACGAGACAGCTGCAAACCAAGAAGAAGGCGGTTTCAATATATGAAGGAAACCTTGAACATGACAACAGAAGAGGTGGGAGATCTGGCTAGAGACAGAGATTCTTTAAGACGGGCTGTGATGAATGCAACGTTCTGTGGGAGATCTAGCTAGAGACAGAGATTCTTTAAGACGGGCTGTGATGAATGCAACGTTCTGCAAAGAACATGCGACCTGATGAGATGAGTAGAGGTGTAGCCACTACCTCAAACGCTAGTGAAAGTCAATGTATTTCCACGTTTTCCATTGTGTTTCATATTAAAAACACACCCAAAGAGGCCAGAAGTATATCCTCTATATCCAGCTCAATTCAAGCAGCTTTCAACAGACGTGATGTCAAATAGACGAATGTTTTGGTCCATTAGAAGAATCATCCACTAGAGAAGCTTATTGACAAGACGGGTCTGGCAGTGACTACTACAACCACTCACGTGGCTGATGCTTCCAATATTTAAATGACAGCTTTAGCTGTAAGGCATCATCTCCTGCCACTTGTGACTCTAACCTTCCAACTTTGTCTTGACTTTATCCTACCTCTGTACCATTGCTCAGGTCCATTCTGTGAAAGAGGGCATTATAAGATATCGAGTATGATCATTCTTGTTTTTAAAACCACCACGAACTGTGACACGTATTTCTAAATAGACGTTGTAGAAAGTTTGTCATTGATACTTTAGTTCAACTGTTCATTTGCGACGTTTCCCCAACACAGAATTCCCATTCTTCTACTCTACAACAATCACAACAACCATGCTACATTCACAGTGATTAAAAGAAGCTGTAGATTAAAATATACAAACTAATGAGTTGAACATGGCATCTCCCAAAGACTCTCAGATTTGCCAATCTTTGATCTTTTTGTGGCGAGCATTAACTTGCAAGTTATAGTTCACACATAAATATTTATTGTTATGAAAAGTTGTAGATTGTATGTGTGTGTCAGTCACAGATTAAACCACAAAATATCAATCTTACAAATTAGGGCAATATACTAGACTCCTAATGAGACTTAATCCTAGACTTCATTTTTGGTCATGTTAAAAGACACAACAGCCTAATAAAAGTAATATTGGAAGGGACAATACAAGGTAAAAGAGGCAGACCAAGACTAACATGGACGAGTAACATCAAAAGATGGACAAGTCAGCCTATGACAATCTGCACCATCAAAGCAAGAGACAGAGTGGAATAGCACTCCATGGTAGCCAACATTCGATGCGGAGACGGCACTCAATGATGATGACTAGACTCCATTATATTATAATAGCTCAGGCAATAGCAGCTTTTTACAAAAAATTTAGAAGATTCAACAAAAATGACAATCATGAAGATATAGAACTTCATTAATGGATGCTTACACAGAATAAAAGGATGGAAATAGCTTGACAAAATCACTAACATAGAATTATGGAAATGTACCAGTCAAATATCAGTGGATAAAGAGATACAGCGAAGACGATGGCGCTGGATAGGACACACACTTCGGAAGCCAACTGAGAGTATTACACAACAGACTCTTTTTTGGAATCCCCAGGGAAAAAGAAAAAGAGGAAGACCAAGGAATTCTTGGAGAAGACAGATAAAAGCAGAGATGAAGATGATGGGGAAGACATGGAATGATCTTAAAGTAATGGCAAGAAACAAAACGGCTTGTAAAGTGTTTGTTGAAGACATATGCTCCACAGGGAGCTGAAAGGTAGAAGAAGAAGACTGCAATCCAGTTTTGACCCCCAAACAAATTTAAAAAGTTTTTAATGTTATGTTCAACCAGTTTTAACAAATGGATGTGCATTATGGACAATAGGACAACAGACAAGAAAATCACTGGAGGCTGTAGAGTTTTTATAAAAGAATGGGAATACCATGGACATCGGAGAAAAGTCGTGAAAATGTTCTGAAAGAGACCAACACAACTCATTTCCAGTATTAGGAAGAAACAATCATCATTTTTGGACCATATAATGAGAACAGCTGAAATTTTATTGTGACAACTGGAAAAGAATTATGGACGAAGAGATAGAGAGAAGCAAACAGAAAAGATACCAGATAGCATAAGAGAATGGCTCGGCAGAAGATCAACAACAGAAATGATAAATAACTGTCGAGATCGAAAGTTGTGGAGAGACATGATCACCTATGCCAGCAGGCATCGCATTTGAGGAGGATGATGATACTAGATTCCAAATATCTTCATCCATATGTGTGTGTGTGTGCGCGCGCGTGTGTGTGTATGTGTGTGTATGTGTGGTGTGTGTGCTCTGCAACACTTCAAGGATTATAACTAGAATGTCACTTCGAAATTAAATGAAGCAGCTGTGTAGAAAGTAAGAATCAATGAAGCAGCTGTGTAGAAAGAAAGAATTAATGAAGCAGCTGTGTAGAAAGTAAGAATTAATTAAGCAGTTGTGTAGAAAGTAAGAATTAATGAAGCAGCTTTTGTAGAAAGTAAGAATCAATGAAGCAGCTATGTAGAAAGTAAGAATCAATGAAGCAGCTATGTAGAAAGTAAGAAATAATGAAGCAGCTGTGTGGAAAGTAAGAATCAATGAAGCAGCTGTGTAGAAAGTAAGAATCAATTAAGCAGCTGTGCAGAAAGTAAGAATCAAAGAAGCAGATGCGTAGAAAATAAGAATCAATGAAGCAGCTGTGTAGAAAGTAAGAATCAATGAAGCAGCTGCGTAGAAAATAAGAATCAATGAAGTAGCTGTGTAGAAAGTAAGAAGCAATGACGCAGCTGTGTAGAAAGTAAGAAGCAATGAAGCAGCTGTGTAGAAAGTAAGAAGCAATGAAGTAGCTGTGTAGAAAGTAAGAAGCAATGAAGCAGCTGTGTATAAAGTAAGAAGCAATGAAGCAGCTGTGTAGAAAGTAAGAAGCAATGAAGTAGCTGTGTAGAAAGTAAGAAGCAATGAAGCAGCTGTGTAGAAAGTAAGAAGCAATGAAGCAGCTGTGTAGAAAGTAAGAATCAATGAAGCAGCTGTGTAGAAAGTAAGAATCATTGAAGCATCTGTGTAGAAAGTAAGAAGCAATGAAGTAGCTGTGTAGAAAGTAAGAATCAATGAAGTAGCTGTGTAGAAAGTAAGAATCAATGAAGTAGCTGTGTAGAAAGTAAGAATCAATGAAGCAGCTGCGTAGAGAATAAGAATCAATGAAGTAGCTGTGTAGAAAGTAAGAAGCAATGAAGCAGCTGTGTAGAAAGTAAGAATCAATGAAGCAGCTGCGTAGAAAATAAGAATCAATGAAGTAGCTGTGTAGAAAGTAAGAAGCAATGAAGTAGCTGCGTAGAAAATAAGAATCAATGAAGTAGCTGTGTTGAAAGTAAGAATCAATGAAGTAGATGTATAGAAAGTAAGAATTAAAACCAGGAAGAAATAAAATACAGATTAGATGTGCGGAAGCTTTTACCAGGAGCAAAGGTAAACACGAAGACAGCCATTCCTAGAACAGTAACCCATGTATAGTCACTGGGACAGTATTCATACGCCCATTTAAAGGTCCCTTCTGTACTTCTGGACTCCTTGCATCGTCCCACAGCTGAGCGCTCCTCGTTCAATTTGGGCAGGCAAGTCCCGTCACCTTTGCCCGTGTAGCAGTAACCGCATGAGTCATCTTTGACACAGTCTGTACATGTTCTGAACAAATAAGTCAAACAGAATATATTATTGTACAGTTTTGATTGGTAAGAATTTATGCTTTCGCTTTCTTGTACACAGGATAATTTCGTTTGTGCTTATAAAATTGTCGTTTTGAGGGATTATAAAGAAGGTCAAGACCATAGTCTGCTCTAGCAAGTCAAGACCACATTTTGCTCTAGCAAGTCAAGACCACAGTTTGCTCTAGCAAGTGAAGACTACAGTCTGCTCTAGCAAGTCAAGACCACAGTCTGCTCTTGCAAGTCAAGACCACAATCTGCTCTAGCAAGTCAAGACCACAGTCTACTCTAACAAGTCAAGACCACAGTCTGCTCTAGCAAGTCAAGACCACAGTCTACTCTAGCAAGTCAAGACCACAGTCTGTTCTAGCAAGTCAAGACCACAGTCTACTCTAGCAAGTCAAGACCGCAGTCTACTCAAGCAAGTCAACACCACAGTCTACTCTAGCAAGCCAAGACCACAGTCTGCTCTAGCAAGTCAAGACCACAGTCTGCTCTAGCAAGTCAACACCACAGTCTACTCTAGCAAGTCAAGACCACAGTCTACTCTAGCAAGTCAAGACCACAGTCTACTCTAGCAAGTCAAGACCACAGTCTATTCTAGCAAGTCAAGAACACAGTCTACTCTAGCAAGTCAAGACCACAGTCTGCTCTAGCAAGTCAAGACCACAGTCTACTCTAGCAAGTCAAGACCACAGTCTGCTCTAGCAAATCAAGACCACAGTCTGCTCTAGCAAGTCAACACCACAGTCTGCTCTAGCAAGTCAACACCACAGTCTACTCTAGCAAGTCAAGACCACAGTCTACTCTAGCAAGTCAACACCACACTCTGCTCTAGCAAGTCAAGACCACAGTCTACTCTAGCAAGTCAAGACCACAGTCTACTCAAGCAAGTCAACACCACAGTCTACTCTAGCAAGTCAAGACCACAGTCTGCTCTAGCAAGTCAAGACCACAGTCTGCTCTAGCAAGTCAACACCACAGTCTACTCTAGCAAGTCAAGACCACAGTCTACTCTAGCAAGTCAAGACCACAGTCTACTCTAGCAAGTCAAGACCACAGTCTATTCTAGCAAGTCAAGACCACAGTCTGCTCTAGCAAGTCAAGACCACAGTCTACTCTAGCAAGCCAAGACCACAGTCTGCTCTAGCAAGTCAAGACCACAGTCTACTCTAGCAAGTCAAGACCACAGTCTGCTCTAGTATGTCAAGACCACAGTCTACTCTAGCAAGTCAAGACCACAGTCTACTCTAACAAGTCAACACCACAGTCTACTCTAGCAAGTCAAGACCACAGTCTGCTCTAGCATGTCAAGATCACAGTCTACTCTAGCATGTCAAGATCACAGTCTGCTCTAGCATGTCAAGACCACAGTCTGCTCTAGCATGTCAAGACCACAGTCTGCTCTAGCATGTCAAGACCACAGTCTACTCTAGCAAGTCAAGACCACAGTCTACTCTAGCAAGTCAAGACCACAGTCTGCTCTAGCAAGTCAAGACCACAGTCTACTCTAGCAAGTCAAGACTACAGTCTGCTCTAGCATGTCAAGATCACAGTCTACTCTAGCAAGTCAACACCACAGTCTGCTCTAGCAAGTCAAGACCACAGTCTGCTCTAGCAAGTCAACACCACAGTCTACTCTAGCAAGTCAAGACCACAGTCTACTCTAGCAAGTCAAGACCACAGTCTACTCTAGCAAGTCAAGACCACAGTCTACTCTAGCAAGTCAAGACCACAGTCTATTCTAGCAAGTCAAGACCACAGTCTGCTCTAGCAAGTCAAGACCACAGTCTACTCTAGCAAGTCAAGACCACAGTCTGCTCTAGCAAGTCAAGACCACAGTCTACTCTAGCAAGTCAAGACCACAGTCTGCTCTAGTATGTCAAGACCACAGTCTACTCTAGCAATTCAAGACCACAGTCTACTCTAGCAAGTCAAGACCACAGTCTACTCTAGCAAGTCAACACCACAGTCTACTCTAGCAAGTCAAGACTACAGTCTGCTCTAGCAAGTCAAGACCACAGTCTACTCTAGCAAGTCAAGACCACAGTCTACTCTAGCAAGTCAAGACCACAGTCTGCTCTAGTATGTCAAGACCACAGTCTGCTCTAGCATGTCAAGACCACAGTCTACTCTAGCAAGTCAAGACCACAGTCTACTCTAGCAAGTCAAGACCACAGTCTGCTCTAGTATGTCAAGACCACAGTCTGCTCTAGCATGTCAAGATCACAGTCTACTCTAGCAAGTCAAGACCACAGTCTGCTCTAGCATGTCAAGATCACAGTCTACTCTAGCATGTCTAGATCACAGTCTACTCTAGCAAGTCAAGACCACAGTCTGCTCTAGCATGTCAAGACCACAGTCTGCTCTAGCATGTCAAGACCACAGTCTGCTCTAGCATGTCAAGACCACAGTCTGCTCTAGCATGTCAAGACCACAGTCTGCTCTAGCATGTCAAGACCACAGTCTGCTCTAGCATGTCAAGACCACAGTCTGCTCTAGCATGTCAAGACCACAGTCTGCTCTAGCATGTCAAGACCACAGTCTGCTCTAGCAAGTCAAGACCACAGC
>JAVIAB010000125.1:89302850-89440350 GCA_032433765.1 Megaustenia siamemsis | reverse complement strand
AGACAAAATAAGTAACTCTAATGTCTTACAACGAGCCACACTCCCATCCATCATTGCAGCACTTAGGAATTGTAGACTAAGGTGGCTGGGTCATGTAGGAAAAATGGCAAACAATCGTATTCCCAAACAAATATTGTATGGCTAACTTATGGACGGAAAGAGACCAAAGGGCAGACCAGTGCTGAGATACAAAGATGTTTGCAGGGCTACCTTGAGGGAATTCTCTATCACTGGAAGAAATTGGGAAAATATAGCTGCAAATCGCAGCACATAGAGAACAAAAATACAAAATGGCACAACTTTCGAGGCAGTGCTGATATCAAATTCAAAAGACAAAAGGCGAAAGAGAAAGGAGACGAGACATCGTAGAACGAATACATCTTGTTCGTTATGAGGATAGACCTGTCTGTCCAATATTGGCAGATCAGGCACGAGATAAAATTTTCAGCAAATCAGCATCAAACATAAGACACTATTAGTAGTATAGCATGTAGGATCGGATTATCATTTGCCCCGTAAATTAACAAAGATATATAGCGCGGCGCGCAAGGCGCCTAACACGCGCGCGGCGCAGGGGGAGTTTACCATGACCTCTCGTGTCGGGGTGTTGACCTCTCGTGGCGGTGACACAGGAATTGACCTGTTTATATCTGTTGTGTGCTGACTTTGGAGTTCTTGATCTACTGGATCGATAGTGATAGGTTAGTAGACTATACAACATCAATGAAAAACAATAGCATTAAATGTAAAACATAACTATTCTTTTATTATCTCAGTAGATATATAACATACAGTGGGTAGACTAAATATATAAGGAATAATCTGCAGCGAATCGAACAAAAGTGGGGTCTAAATAGCCATATATCACTACTAATTTTTTGTTGATTCTATGTGTTTGTTAGCACTTTCTTTGTAGAGCTATAGCCGGGGGGGGGGGGGGCGGTGGGAGAGTTGTGACAGGGACGTGAACTTTAAGTATAGTCTTTAAATGTGGTGTTTTAGTGTGTTTGGTTTTCTCTAGTCTTGTATGAATATTTTCATTAATCATTTAGACACAGTCCTAACTACCATTATGTGCAAAATTTTTAGTAGATTCGAATTAATTATTAGGGTTTTCTCAACTGTATTAAAGTCTTTGGTTGATAAGTGGACACGTTGGTATTGTCTCATAGGTCAAAATATAATTTTAGTAACTCATCAGGTATTGCTTCATAGGTCAAATATATTTTTAGTAACTCTTCGGGCATTGCCTCATAGGTCAAAATCTATTTTTAGTAACTCATAAGAGGTCAATTCTATTTTTATTCACAACTCCACCCCCTTTTGCCCCCACCGATAGGCGCCAGGGTGGGATTTTAGTGGTAAATATAAAACCACTGTGAATCTTGTAATCAGACATAGGTTTACAGTTGTTGACGACGAACGTGTCCCGCGCCTTCAGACACATAAAAAGTAAGTGTTATCTTAGTTCTTTAATATTATAGTATGTTACTTTAGTAACGTATTTTCGATACGTTGAGTTTTTTAGCATCCACGTGTTATTTGTGTAACCTAATGTCGATAATTTGTTAATCTCGTTTGTATTATAGGTAAAAATCTATTTTTAGTAACTTATTAGGTCAAAATCAAGACACACTAGACAGCCTGCCAACAGCCATCAAGACACACTAGAAAACGTATATACATCCATCAAGACACACTAGACAACCAGCATACAGCTCTCATGACACACTCGACAACATACATACAGCTCTCATGACACACTCGACAGCCGGCATACAGACATCATGACATACTTCACAACCTACATACAGCCCTCATGATACACTAGACAACCTACATACAGACATCAAGACACACACGACAACCCACATACACCCCTCATGACACACTAGACGACCTCCGTACAGTCCTCATGCTACACTAGACACCCTACATACAGACATCACGACACGCTAGATAACCTGCATACACCCATCATGACACACTGCAAATCCTGCATACATCCATCATGGCACACTCGACAACCTGCATGCAGCCCTCATGACACACCAGACACCCTACATACAAACATCAAGACACATTAGACAACCTACATACAACCGTCATGACACACTAGATAACCTACATACAGCCATCATGACACACTCGACAACGTACATACAGCCCTCCTGCTACACTAGACAACCTACATACTCCCATCATGACACACTAGACAACCTGCATACAGCCATCAAGACACACTTGACAACCTCCATACAGCCATCATGACACAATAGACAACCTACCTATACCCATCAAGACACATTTGACAACCTACATACAGCCATTATGACACACTAGATACCATGTATGCATCCATCATGACACACCAGAGATCCTGCATACACCCATCAAGACACACTAGACAACCTACAAACAGCCCCCATGACACACTCGACAACAAACATACAGCTCCAAAGACACACTAGACAACCTCCATACCACACTAGACAACCTCATGCCACACTAGATAACCTCCATACAGCCAGCATGATACACTAGACAACCTCCATTCAGCCAGCATAATACCCTAGACAGCCTCCATACAGCAAGCATGACACAATTGACAACCTACTAATACCCATCATGACAACCGTGTCTCATACAACGACATGACACATGTGACTGCTACAACGACATGACACCTATGACCGCTACAATGTCAGCATGGAAACAGTCAACAACATCATGACATAACACCTGTGTCTCATACAACGACATGGCATAGGTGTCTGAAACAACGACATGACACCTGTGACTGCTACAACGACATGACATATGCGGCTCATACAACGATATGACATCTGTGTTTCATACAACAGCATGAGATCTCTGTCTCATGTAGTGGGGATTACGATAAAATCAGTTGTTAAGCAAGCAACACAACAAATTAGATAAAGATATGTTTTTATAGGTTCTCGAGACGCAAAAGGCCAAGGGTGGGAAAAATGTAGGTTTCAAAGTCATAAATAATTCCATATTTTCCTACAGTCAAACAAGAAATGCTCATTCCTATTTCTATATAAAAATAAAGGTAGCTGATGATAACGTCTCAACTACGCCTCTAGATATTTAACTCTTTACAGTACCAGCTTAGATTGACCAGCTATCTCTAACAGTTTCGCCCCTCATGATTCATTTATGACATAGAGCTAAGCAGACACCCAACTACATAGCTATAAATAAATGTTATCCTTGCACTATATATTTACTCAGTGTACTAAATATTTTTGTACTGTTATATAATATCCTATATATGTTATATATCTAGTGAAATAATAAAAGAATATTAATGTTTTATATTTAACGCATTTGTTTTCATTGATGTTGTATAATCTACTAACCTATCACTATCGATAAAGTACATCAAGAACTCCAAAGTCAGCACACACGACACACCAGACATGAACAGGTCACTTCCTGTGTCACCGCCACGAGAGGTCAACGCCCCAACACGAGAGGTCATGGTAAACTCCCCCTGCGCCGCGCGCACGTTAGGCGCCTTGCTATATATCTTTGTTAATTTACCGGCTAAATGCAAACAGAGCCTTCCTGCTATACTATTACTACTATTATTTTAAAAAACTACTCTGACTTATCATGATTGCTTGCTACCAACCCCTCTGTCAAGACGCCAAAGTCCATATATATGTATATATATATATATATATATATATATATATATATATATATATATATATATATATATTTATAAGTGATACACGGATGGTAGGTTGGCGTGAGGCTGCTCTGACGACCTCAGCCATGACCGTTCATATATGACACCATGCAACATTATAGTTCAATACATGTTCTACTAACAAAATGAGATTTCAAGCATTAAAACTTGTACCAGTAGAGCATCTGTACAAATTTGCTCCTCTAACGAGTCGCCACCACAAAGTGGTAGAGGAGCTTGTGTCCCCATAGCCACAATAGGTGTTTGGACAGATCAAAAGGCTGGAACCCCTCCCCCATCTCCAGTTCCAGTAACAGACTAATCAGTTCAATATGTCCAAGTGAGTAGGAATCAAAGAGGGAAGGCAACCAGATGACCAAATTTACCGTGGTGGAGTCGGATGCATTTGACCGAAAGGCGCACAACACAACGCATCTGCGCCCACTTAATATCCTTTTAAGGGCGGATGACGAAGGGGGGCTATTCATTCCTGTAGTATTCACACCAAAAAAAGAGATAGTTTTGTAGGTGCTTATAAGGGCGTTTGTAGGTAGGTGTTACTGTACCGTACTTGTTACTGGGTGTATATGAAATGAGTTCGTGATGGTATGAAACATAAAGGCATCAAACTTGATGACATGAAACATAAAGGCTTCAAACTTGATGATATGAAACATAAAGGCTTCAAACTTGATGATATGAAACATAAAGGCTTCAAACTTGATGATATGAAACATAAAGGCATCAAACTTGATGATATGAAACATAAAGGCATCAAACTTGATGACATGAAACATAAAGGCTTCAAACTTGATGATATGAAACATAAAGGCTTCAAACTTGATGATATGAAACATAAAGGCTTCAAACTTGATGATATGAAACATAAAGGCTTCAAACTTGATGATATGAAACATAAAGGCTTCAAATTTGATGATATGAAACATAAAGGCTTCAAACTTGATGACGTGAAACATAAAGACATTAAACTTGATGACATGAATCATAAAGGCATTAAACTTGATGACATGAAACATAAAGGCATTAAACTTGATGACATGAAACATAAAAGCATCAAACTTGATGACATGAAACAGAAAGGTTTCAAACTTGCTGACGTGAAACATAAAGGCTTCAAACTTGATGACGTGAAACATGAAGGCATTGAACTTGATGACATGAAACATAAAGGCATTAAACGTGATGATATGAAACATAAAGGCTTCAAGCTTGATGACATGAAACATAAAGGCATCAAACTTGATGACATGAAACATAAAGGCATTGAACTTGATGACATGAAACATAAAGGCTTCAAACTTGATGACATGAAACATAAAGGCTTCAAACTTGATGACATGAAACATAAAGGCTTCAAACTTGATGACATGAAACATAAAGGCTTCAAACTTGATGACATGAAACATAAAGGCTTCAAACTTGATGATATGAAACATAAAGGCTTCAAACTTGATGACATGAAACATAAAGGCATTAAACTTGATGGCATGAAACATAAAGTCATTAAACTTGATGACATGAAACATAAAGGCTTCAAACTTGATGACATGAAACATAAAGGCTTCAAACTTGATGACACGAAAATTAAAGGCATACAACTTGATGTCATGAAACATACAAACATCGTCTTACATAACTGTGTTGATGCCACACCATTGCTGGAAGAACAAGAGGGCGCAGCCAACAAACAGAGCCCGCGACACTTGCCGTGTTGTGAAGATCTTGATAAAATGGTTCAAGCCACCTGTTCGATGAAACAACAAAAACAATATTGTTCTGCCAAGGGAAGCAACAACACAATTTCTCTAAGAACACATGTTATACTTCATGTGTCCGTCAAAACACAATTTTTTAACAATGACATTTACCGCGCTAGTCATTAGGAAGCATGTCCTTTGCAAAATATTACATTCACCACAGCCTGTCTGAAAGAATCTCTGTCTCTAGCCAGCCAGATCTCCCACAGAACATTACATTCAACACAGCCTGTCTGAAAGAATCTCTGTCTCTAGCCAGATCTCCCACAGAACATTACATTCAACACAGCCTGTCTGAAAGAATATATGTCTCTAGCCAGATCTCCCACAGAACATTACATTCACTACAGCCTGTCTGACAGAATCTATGTCTCTAGCCAGATCTCCCACAGAACATTACATTCACCACAGCCTGTCTGAAAGAGTCTCTGTCTCAAGCCAGATCTCCCACAGAACATTACATTCAACACAGCCTCTCTGAAAGAATGTTTTCTCATTGATGTCTTGAAATCACTTTCTTCTTAGTCTGCCTCTGGTGCATCTTCCAAGAAACATGGCATCCATTACTATTCTTTCCCGCTGGCTGTGTCTTCTGTAGTGGCCATAGTACAGTAAAGTCTCGATTATGCGGTACTCAATAATCCGGAATTCTCAATTTAACGGACTTTTTTTTATTATTATTATTATAGGGAGAAAGCTTGAATCATGTTTTGTTCAGTTAAATTAAATGCCTTTATCCGGAAATCGAAAACGCTACAACACGGTTTGTGCGCTGCGCTTACTTCTACAGGCTCTATCATTACAGAATATTGCGTTTACAATAGTGTATTTACAGTAATATACATGTACTTCAAATAGGAGCGAACATATTTTATTCAATCCAGACATTGTGTCTCCAAATATTCCAAGTAAAAGCGACAGACAGTCTATATCTTCACTTTTTCCCCCGACTAAATGTTTTTGTCGGGAAATCTTAGTCGTGCCAAAAACACTTATCTACATGATTTTACAAATTTGCTTAATTTTCTCATAGCCTGCTTTAGATCTAAAGTTGGTCATGAATTTGTCAAAAATATGGCGTTTGACAGTCTGACCGAACATTAGAAGCAGACGTATTGTTTGTGAAAATTGAAGAGCCCATAACTTTGATGATTATAAATCAAAGGTTGAGCAGCCGGCGTGCAGTGACATAGAGATGGTGAGAAGAAAGGGGGAGGGGTTCAAAAATTACCGACTGGAAATTCAAAAAGAGTAAGATACAGAGTTTGACGTTAGTTTGTCTCAGACATTTGTGCAAGCTGAAATTCGTTCCATCAGTATAAATTATACATGATATGCTATAAACGCATGTGTGCATACTTTTTAACGGAATACATTTTTGTGTTAAATAATGGCCTCTGCGAGTGCAAACCACACCTCAATTTCCCGCAAAGGTAAACGCAAGCGAACTGTATTGACACTGAACCAGAAGATTGAAATCGCTAGTAGACTTGAAAAAGGCGTTAATCGCAACGTTTTGATGACTGAATTTGGCATAGCCTCTTCAACATTATATGACATACGAAATCAAAAAGATGAGTTGTTTAAGTTTGCGTCGGAGTCTGAAAGCAGCAACAATATACACCAGAGACGAAGTATGAAACGGCCAAAATTTGAAAAACTCGACGACGTCCTTTATGTGTGGTTTTTAGAAAGAAGAAGAAAAGGAATGCCAATATCAGGACCCATGTTGATAGAGAAAGCTAGTGAATGTCACACGAATTTAAATATTTCTGAGCATTGCAATTTTTCAATCATGTTTTTTCATAAATTTTGAGTTTGGTTTTCTTACTCTCGATTATCCAGAAAAATTCAATTATCCAGAATGGGTTCTTCCCCGAGCATTCCGGATAATCGAGACATTACTGTATTTTAATTTCCTCTGTAGAATGCTTATAAACCAGTGCTTTTGCTTGCTGGTATTGTGGTACATGTTCTTCATAGCGTCTATTTTGTGGGTTGATTCTGCGAATCTTCCTGTGATCTCTTTCTAGCAGTCTCCATTGTTAGTTACTACAGATCCCAGATATTCATAGTTTGTTACAATGTTAAGTTATACAATGTTGGTGATCATTTTGGGTTGGCTTTTTGGTTTGTCTACGGACATTATCTTAGTTTTCTGTTTGTTTGGATAGAGGTGTTGCCCCGCACTGTGTACCGTGCTTGTTAAAATACAAACAACTTACTGGCAATGACACCTATTATTGACACTGACATTCAAATGTCATCAAATTTGCTATTGTGACTTATTTCTTTAACCTAACCTTAGACATGCAACATGTTCACGTTTTGTTGCTTTGTTTTTCCGAGCCTTCAAGTTTTCCAACTTTTTTTTTTTTTTTTTTTACCTCGGTTGATTTATTTGCATTTATCTGTTTGGAACATTCAAGACCTTTCAGTATATGTACCTTTTGTAGATCTATTTTTGTTTTTAATACGCAAGACCTTTCATCATATGTACCTTTTGTAGATCTATTTTTGTTTTTAATATTCAAGACCTTTCATCATATGTACCTTTTGTAGATCTATTTTTGTTTTTAATATTCAAGACCTTTCATCATATGTACCTTTTGTAGATCTATTTTTGTTTTTAATATTCAAGACCTTTCATCATATGTACCTTTTGTAGATCTATTTTTGTTTTTAATATTCAAGACCTTTCATCATATGTACCTTTTGTAGATCTATTTTTGTTTTTAATATTCAAGACCTTTCATCATATGTACCTTTTGTAGATCTATTTTTTTCAAACAATCAGTATGTATTTGTTTCCTGTTACCCTTTGTTAATCTATTGTGTGTAACGTTTACATGCTACAAGATGCTCATTCTCTACGGAAATTTACAACGTCCTCACCAATTTAACTTCAAACTTCTTGTTCTTACATCTAGGACCCAAGACTGGCATTGGTAGCACAACGTTGGGGTGAAGATTGTATTGTAGAGTGCCCGTTTTATATCTAGATATATTTCCAATGTTGGACAATATTAGTGAAAGCTGTCCAATGATTTGACAAGCTTTGTTACATCTTGAGTCTATCTCTGCTGTTTGTGAATTGTCGTTGTCACTAGACTTCCTAAGTGTTTAAATTCCTGCACTTGTTTTAATTGTCTGTCGTCTATAGTTATGCTGATGTCCTTCTGTTTCCCTTTTAATGATATTCGTGACTTCTGTTTTGTTGATGTTGATGTTCATGCTGTATTGAGTGCCTGTGTTGTTAAGTGTTTCTTTTTAGTGACATCAAGATATTCCTTTATTTTTTTTTTAAGAAAGCATCTGCTCAAAATTAATGTTAATTTGTCTTTTCATTAAACAGATTTTCAAAGTTTGTAAAACCATTCTGATGCTTGCTTTGTTGGTATTCCATTGGAGGTACAAGACGATTATGAACACTGCTTCACTTTTTACATTACGTGCTCGATAAAGTTATAAAAAAAACCCGTAGCTATGTCTTGAAAATAGTGTATTCCACGTAATACATAGAGCTGAAAAACAGGGACATTAAATTTGCGTACCAGCTGTTTCTTTTCTGCTTCCTTGACTGTGAGGATAATGTCATTAAGTTCATTTGTGACGTCACTTCCACCCCGCATTCGTTGTAAAACGCTCATGGCCTGGTCAGTCTGACCTCTACCGACCAACCAGCGAGGAGATTCGGGCATGAAGAGGAAGCCAACAAACTGGAGCACACCAGGCACGGCAGCCAGGCCTAGCATGTACCTGCAGGGATTACCTTCTCAAGGTATATCATTTATGTCTATTAATTGTTACTATTGAACATTACTTTCCCTATCTCTCTCTCACACACACACTCACTCTCTCTCTCTCTCTCACTCCCACTCTCTCTCACAAACTCTCAGTCTCTCTCAATCTCTCGCACACATTCTCACTCTCTCTCAAACTCTATCACTTTCTCTCACTCTCTCTCACACTCTCTCACTCACTCTTTCTCACTCTCACTCTCTCCCTCTCACTCTCATTCACCACCTTTATGTTTTCCACTTTGATCAATTCTTCTTTCCTTCCATCACTCCATCTAAATTGTTTCTCTTTAATTTCCTTCTATCTTTCTTTCTGAAATATCTAAAGGGGCGTATAGGGAATAATGTATTATAGTTACCCTTTTTATACAGACCTTTGACACATGATTTTTGGGGTGATGTGGTCGGTATTACGCTCGTACCGCTTTACTTTCCCAGAAAAAAAATCCGGTACCCATTTATGGCTGGGTGAACCCGGAAGCAGGCGATCAGGATCGAACCCGACCTCTAGTCATTAATCTAGTTCACTAACCACTGAGCTATCGCGGCTCCCCAACATTATATAGAGTAGATGTATATAACTGATAAGACTGTAGTGCTTCAACAAGGTGTAGCCAGCCCCACAGCTATTCCATTAAATAACATAACGTTATGAATCTGTGAGAAAGTTCACCTGTCTCAGTTCTGTGAACACAACCACTGTCTCCCTTGAAGAAAAAATAAACTCCCGAATTAGAAAGGCAGCTTCCACATTTGGTAAACTTAAAGATAGAGCATGGGCCAACACCAATTTAACACTCCGGGCTAAGATTTAAATTTACCAAAGCTGTGGGCTTATTACACTTCTATACGGATCAGAAACTTGGACTACCTATGCGGGGTTAAACAGCTTTCATGTGCGTTGCATCTGAAAGATTATGAACATCAAATGGCAGGATAAAATAACTAACTCTAATATCTTACAACGAGGCAAACTCCCACCGATCATGGCAACACTTAGGAAGTCGTAGACTAAGGTGGGTGGGACATGTAAGAAGAATGGAAAACAATCGTATTCCAAAACAAATATTTTGTATGGCGAACTTAAGGACGGAAAGAGACCAAGGGGCAGACCAGTGCTGAGATATAAGGATGTTTGCAGGGCTTCCATGTGGGAATTTTGTATCACCGAAAGAAACTGGGAAAATGTGACTGCATATCGTAACACGTGGAGAACAAAATTTTTTTTTTAAATGGCACAGCTACTTTCGAGACAGTGCTGATATCAAATCTAGAAGACAAAAGGCGCAAGAAAAAAGAGACAAGGCCAGGTACCGCAAATACACCTTGTTCGTTCTGTAGATGGATCTGTCTGTCCAGGATTGGCAAATTCAGCCACGAGAGAAGATGTTCAGTAAAGCAGCACCCAGTATGAAACACTAATATTTTACCGAACTACTGACTTATCATGACTGGCTGCTACCAACCGTCTGTCAAGATGCCAAAGGCCATACAATATAACTTTATAGAGACAAGCAGTAACATTATGTACTGTAACTGTCTTGGATGGAATATTAGAACTGCAGCAGAGAATGGGTCGTTCCAGATACCAAACTATGACGTGGTCACCATTGGGCCACAGCCAACTATATCTAAGGCCCGCGGGCTGAGAAGGTCAACCCACGTCAGCCAATGTTTGTGACGTCTGTGGTTACGGGATTTATAGAGGGTTGACGTCATTTTACCCACAACCGCCCTTGTCGTCGAAATGATGAAAGCGTCACAAGCTTTGAGTGATCCTTGTCAGCTCATGGGCCTTATTCTCAGCCTCTGATTGGGGAGATTAACGCATAAACACTGAAGCCATCAACAACAAGATCAGAAGTCTTCACTCGCCTCCAACCATCAACAGCACCATCAAGAGCAATCACTCACCTTTAACCATCAACAACACCATCAAGAGCAATCACTCACCTTCAACCATCAACAACAACATGAAAAGCCATCACTCACCTCAAACCAGCAACAACACCATCAAGAGCAATCACTCACCTTCAACCATCAACAACAACATGAAAAGCCATCACTCACCTTTAACCATCAACAACACCATCAAGAGCAATCACTCACCTTTAACCATCAACAACACCATCAAGAGCAATCACTCACCTTTAACCACCAACAACACCATGAAGAGCAATCACTCACCTTTAACCATCAACAACACCATCAAGAGCAATCACTCACCTTCAACCATCAACAACAACATGAAAAGCCATCACTCACCTCAAACCAGCAACAACACCATCAAAAGCCTTCACTCGCCTCAAACCAGCAACAACACCATCAAGAGCAATCACTCACCTTCAACCATCAACAACAACATGAAAAGCCATCACTCACCTTTAACCATCAACAACACCATCAAGAGCACTCACCTTTAACCATCAACAACACCATCAAGAGCAATCACTCACCTTTAACCACCAACAACACCATGAAGAGCAATCACTCACCTTTAACCATCAATAACACCATCAAGAGCACTCACCTTTAACCACCAACAACACCATCAAGAGCAATCACCTTTAACCACCAACAACACCATCAAGAGCAATCACTCACCTTCAACCATCAACAACAACATGAAAAGCCATCACTCACCTCAAACCATCAACAACACCATCAAAAGCAATCACTCACCTCCAACCATCAGGCTCCACATAGGAGAATCCACCAGCCAGGAGACTGCTGACTATGATGCCGGTGTTGATGAGCAGCTGGTGGAGGGAGACCAGCCTTCCTCTGATGTGGACAGGCGCTGACTCCGCCACATAGACAGGAACGACAACTGAGGCTAGCCCTGCCAACCAATTCAACATAATAATGAATCGACGAGAATCCACAATCGGTAAAACGCTTGTCATTGTACATCATTGCTTAACCTTTGACTAGTTTGACCTTTCATTAACTTTTTTGGATTCGCCTTGATTTTGGCAGCATACAGGACACTGCCAACTAAACAGCCTTAAAAAGTAGTTATCATTGGCAATGTCTTTCACACATGTCATGAACATGACTATAGCATAATGTTATCAAACACAGCTCGGGAATAAATTTACTATCTGTGAAAAACCTCCCCAATTATAGTCACTTTATTTTTTCTATTGCTTAGTTGGTATTGTACTGTACTGCATTAACTCTAGCAGCAAGGCGCTGTGTCGAGGACTACGTGTTTGATCCTGCTTCGGGCTGTCTGTTGTTCTTTATTTTTTTCTGTTGTTGATTATTTGTGTATTTCATCCAAGTGCTGTAAACATACCTCTTCCTCTGAATTGATTCGATGATCTATCTATCACCTAGGAAAGTTTTCGTTCATAATATTACTCAGTTATTATTTGTCTACTTGCTAATATACTGATGGTGAAGTCTTAATCGCTAAGAGTGGAGATGAGTTACAAGAAATGTTAGACATTATAGTCATCATCATTATGTGCCATACCGGTTGGCGTAGGCGACTATGTCCTTCCACAATGTTCTATCTACAGTGCATCGTATCAGTTCTGTTGTTGACTGTTTTCCATGCCATGACACCAAGCTATCCAGTATTTTCTATCTTTGTCGTCCGCAATCTCTCTTTCCTTTTATTTTGTCAGTTGTAACCAAGTATTCCAACTTTCCTAAACTCATGATGTGCCCGAAAAATGTTGATTGTTTCTTTCTGATGTTTTTTAAGAGTTCCCTTTTTGTGTTGGCCTCTTTGAGAACTTCCTCATTGGTCTTTTTAGCTGTCCAGGGAACTTTCAACATTCTTCTAAGAAATCTTATCTCTGTGGGATAGTCAAGGAAAGCAAAAATAAAGGAAACAGCTTTTACAGCAAAAAGGCAGACATAATGGTAGCAACAAAGAAAAAAACATCATCATAATACACAATAAAGACAAATGGAAAAATATTAAAACAGGTAAATGAATTTAAATATCTGGGAACAATGTTAACCTCATATTGTAGATGTACAAGAGAGGCGAGATGAAGAATGGCTCAGGCTAATGCAGCTTTCCAAAAATGATTAAAATATTGTGCAATCCATTTTTGACAACAGAAACAAGAGAAAGAGTTCTTAAATGTTATGTGGAGCCAGTCTTAACATATGGATGTGAATCATGGAAATAGGTAAATCACTGGAGGCAGTAGAAATGTGGTTTTACAGAAGAATGTTTAGAATACCATGGACAGCTAAGAACAGTAATGAAAACGTTCTGAGAAAGGCCAAACCAATCATCATCATGTGCCATACCGGTTGGCGTATGCGATTATGTCCTTCCACAATCTTCTATCTACAGTGCATCGTATCAGTTCTGTTGTTGACTGCTTGCCATGCCATGACACCAAGCTATCTAGTATTTTCTCACTATGTCGTCAACGATCGCTCTTTCCTTTTATTTTGCAAGTTGTAAATTGCCAAAGCAATAACAGAGCAAATTTCCATTATTAGGAAGAAACAATCATAATTTTTGGCCATGTAATGTGAAGGGAACATCTGAAATGTATTGTGACAACTGAGAAAATTGAAGGATGAAGAGATAGAGATAAGCAAATAGAAAAGATACCAGACAGCTTAAGAGAAAGGTTTGCCCGAAGTTCAACAAAAGAAATGATGAATAACTGTCGAGGTTGAAAGTTGTGGAGAGACATGATCACCTACGCCAGCTGGCATGGTACTCGATGATAATGATGATGATGATGACTTGCTAACAGAGGCTAGGATCGCCGTGTTCCCTGTAGTGTTGGCCCTTACTGATATAGAAGACCTAGTATTGCAGTACCTCTAGACTGGATTAGATGTTAACCATTACAGGTTCTTTTTTTTTTTTCAATTGCAAGGTGTAAGTGGTTAAAGATTAACAGACAATGAGTGGAGAGCATAGCTACGTCCGTGTGTTTGAGTCAATATATTGTAAGTAGCTATGTATCAATGTATTGTAAGTAGCTATGTATCAATGTATTGTATGTAGCTATGTATTAATGTATTGTAAGTAGCTATGTATTAATGTGTTGTATGTAGCTATGTATTAATGTATTGTAAGTAGCTATGTATTAATGTATTGTAAGTAGCTATATATCAATGTATTGTATGTAGCTATGTATCAATGTATTGTATGTAGCTATGTATCAATGTATTGTATGTAGCTATGTATCAATGTATTGTATGTAGCTATGTATCAATGTATTGTATGTAGCTATGTATTAATGTATTGTATGTAGCTATGTATCAATGTATTGTATGTAGCTATGTATCAATGTATTGTAAGTAGCTATGTATCAATGTATTGTATGTAGCTATGTATCAATGTATTGTATGTAGCTATGTATCAATGTATTGTAAGTAGCTATGTATCAATGTATTGTAAGTAGCTATGTATCAATGTATTGTAAGTAGCTATGTATCAATGTATTGTAAGTAGCTATGTATCAATGTATTGTAAGTAGCTATGTATTAATGTATTGTAAGTAGCTATGTATCAATGTATTGTAAGTAGCTATGTATCAATGTATTATATGTAGCTATGTATCAATGTATTGTATGTAGCTATGTATCAATGTATTGTAAGTAGCTATGTATCAATGTATTGTATGTAGCTATGTATCAATGTATTGTAAGTAGCTATGTATCAATGTATTGTATGTAGCTATGTATCAATGTATTGTAAGTAGCTATGTATCAATGTATTGTATGTAGCTATGTATCAATGTATTGTATGTAGCTATGTATCAATGTATTGTAAGTAGCTATGTATCAATGTATTGTAAGTAGCTATGTATCAATGTATTGTAAGTAGCTATGTATCAATGTATTGTAAGTAGCTATGTATCAATGTATTGTAAGTAGCTATGTATTAATGTATTGTAAGTAGCTATGTATCAATGTATTGTAAGTAGCTATGTATCAATGTATTATATGTAGCTATGTATCAATGTATTGTATGTAGCTATGTATCAATGTATTGTAAGTAGCTATGTATCAATGTATTGTATGTAGCTATGTATCAATGTATTGTAAGTAGCTATGTATCAATGTATTGTATGTAGCTATGTATCAATGTATTGTATGTAGCTATGTATCAATGTATTGTAAGTAGCTATGTATCAATGTATTGTATGTAGCTATGTATCAATGTATTGTAAGTAGCTATGTATCAATGTATTGTAAGTAGCTATATATCAATGTATTGTATGTATTGTTATTCTTCTTTCCATACTTTGTTCCTTCAACTATTTGATCTCTACATTATTTTTTTTCTCTCAAATCCTCTTTCTCTTTTTTTACTCACTTTTCTCTAATTTCCTCCATCCATCCATCCATACAGCCATCCATCCATCCGTCCGTCCGTCCGTCCGTCCGTCCGTCCGTCCGTCCGTCCGTCCGTCCGTCCGTCTGTCTGTCTATCTATCAATCTATCTCTTTGTCCGTCCGTCCGTCCGTCCGTCCGTCCGTCCGTCCGTCCGTCCGTCCGTCCGTCCGTCCGTCCGTCCGTCTATCTATCTATCTATCTATCTATCTATCTATCTATCTATCTATCTATCTATCTATCTATCTATCTATCTATCTATCTATCTATCTATCTATCTGTCTGTCTGTCTGTCTGTCTGTCTGTCTGTCTGTCTGTCTGTCTGTCTGTCTGTCTGTCTGTCTGTCTGTCTGTCTGTCTGTCTGTCTGTCTGTCTGTCTGTCTGTCTGTCTATCTATCTATCTATCTATCTATCTATCTATCTATCTATCTATCTATCTATATATCTATCTATATATCTATCTGTCTGTCCGTCTGTCAGTTTATATATATGTCTACACACACATCCAGCTCTTAAACATACACCTACCTACACACCAACCTAAACACACATATATCTAACACTTCAACACACAAATACAGCACCTACATATACGTGCACATACAGGTGCATCACTAACACACACACACACACACTAATGCAGCACTTACACACACGAGTAATACGTACACATACAAATACATCATTTACACACATACAAGCGCAGCACCTACACATACACACACGTGAATCACGTATACATACGTGTAATACTTACACATGTAAATACAGAATCTACACAAACACAAATGCATGACCTACACACACAAGCACAGAACTTACACACACAAGTGCAGCACTTACACACATAATGCAACACTTACACACTGGTACATCACCTACACACACAGAAGTGCATCACTTACACACACCTACCGAACACCTTCACACAAACGTACATAAACTTCTACACACAAGTGTAACACGTACACCCCTATACAAACATCTGCACACAGAAACATAACATTGCAGTACCTACACACAAATACAGCAACTACACACTTACACACACATGTACAGCACCTACACACAAAAGTGCAACTCCTACACACACACTTGCAGTACTTACACACACAAATACACCATCTAAACACACATAAGTGCAACACCTACACACACTTGCAGTATTTACACACACACAATCTAAACACACACAAGTGCAGCACTTACCAACCCCCAAACCAGCCACAACCCTCCCAACCAGCAAGGCTTCTTTGGTTGGCGCGGCGCCCATCAGCACCCCGCCCAGGGTGAAGACAACACCTGACGCCATGATGGTTATCTTGCGGCCGATCTTGTCCGTGAGCCAGCCGGAGATGAGGGAAGCTACAGCTGCAGCTGCGATTGTCCCACTGACTATTGCCTCTTGCCAGAACGTTGTTAACTGCGATGAAATATTATTAGTCACAAATTATCAGCAAGAAGATTGAATAAATCAAGAATGAAATTGGAAATACGTTCATTGATTAAAGAAAACAATAAATAATTATCTTAAACATGTTCTTCGTCGTTTGGGTAATATCGGATTGAGCTGCACTGTAGCTCGCAACTTACGGTCCAGGCATTTATTCTGAATTGCTTCCTTAACAAACCTTTGATTTTCCAGAATCGTTCGCGCGGCTAAAACCACTCCGCTGGCTGAAAAGCTGACGTAAGGTGATCGAAGCTCGCGGTAGACAGAAAGGATTTTTTTTCTATTGGGGGTGAAATAAAAATCCTGAGTCGCATACGTCGTGGCGACTGCTTCGCCAAGCGGCCTTTACCCCTCGGGTTCTATCGTTGCCCCCCGACATGCACCGGCAATGGTACTATGTGTCGTAAAGAGAGAAAGATAGTTCTACGGGACAGGATATTGCTGTAGTTAGACTAGTCTCCCCTGGGAAAACAGTCTTAACAGACTAACAGGTTTACCAGACTAATGAATCTTACCAGACTAACGAGTCATAGCAGACTAATGAATCTTACCAGACTAATGAGTCTTACCAGACTAATGAGTTTTACCAGACTAACTAGTCATAGCAGACTAATGAATCTTACCATACTAACGAGCCTTACCATACTAGCGTGTCTAACTAGACTAATGAATCTTACCAGGTTAATTAATCTTACCAGACTAACGAGTCCTAGCAGACCAATGAGCCTTACCAGACTAGTGCATCTTACCAGATTAATGAATCTTACCAAACTAACAAAACTAACAAGACTTACCAGATTAATGAATCTTATCAGACTAATTAGTCTTAACAGACTAATGTTTAAACAAACTGATGCGTCGCCCAAGAGCCATGCCTTCCATTATTGTTCGTTCCAACCTGCTACGTCTTTTGACGTGGCCATAGTATTTCAGTTTTCTCTGTAGAGGGGTGTTTATAAGCCAGTTTAGTGGTTGATATTTGAAACACTTTAGCTCAAAGAGAAACCCTTTCCTTCTAGTCAGCACACATTTTTTATCATGCTTTTCTACTTAAAAGACGAATCAATTCCATAACGATTAAGACGTTTCGGCTGTGATTTGACATTAATTATTAATTTGTACGAGTAATTCTTCTTATTCTTTCCTTCCTCATTTTCCTTTCAGCGTCGAGGGGATATATAATTCGCGGTGTTTTGCTTTTCTATTCGCCTTTTGCTTTGCTGTTCTGTTATGTCTCCTAGTGTTTCTAATATTCTGTCGATCCATCGTTTTCGTGGTCGGCGGTTGGGTCTGGTGTTCTCGCAATATTTATCGAAGGTATTTATCGAAGGTTCGTTGTGTTGTGTTTCGATCTTTCTGCCTTATCACGAGGTCAAACCGTTGTACCTGTTGTTTCTTTATATATTCTATGGCGGGGGTTATTCCTAGCTTTTTTTCTCAGTTCTTCATATCTGATCTTATCTCTCAGACTGTTTCCTGCCATTCGTCTAATACATTTAATCTCGGTAAAGGTTACTTTTCTTATTGTTCTTGCATCTAGGGTCTACGACTGGCATTGGTAGCACAGCGTTTGGATGAAGATTGTATTGTTGAGTGCCCGTTTTGCATGAGTTATTTCCATGTTTGAAATATTAGTGAAAGCTGTCCAATGATTTGACAAGCTTTGTTGCATCTTGAGTCTATCTCTGCTGTTTGTGAATTGTCGTTTGTCACTAGACTTCCTAAGTGTTTAAATTCCTCCACTTGTTTTAGTTGTCTGTCGTCTATAGTTATGCTGATGTTCTGTTTCTCTTTTGTGATATTCAATTTTTAATTGATAATTGTAAATTTAAAATTTTGACAAAATTCTTCTTGCCCATTAACGACTTTTTAGTCATATTTTATCTGACTCTGAAAGAATTAATGCTGTAACATACAAATGTGATATTCTTAAACTTGTATGTGAATATGTGATATTCTTAAACTCAACAATTTCTGATAATTCTTCTTTCTTTTCTCTTTCTCACTGGTACCGAAAAGGTGTCGTGGTTGTATCATTTGTCGTTCTTGCGCTGCTTGAACTGTCTGAATTAGTGATTTTCCTTTACACGTCTCTGTCACTGCATCTATCCAACTACTTCTGGGTCTTCCTCTTGGTCTTATCCATGCATTCTCGAGAAGAACGTCCTTGATGGTGATTGGTAAGGATTCATTCTGACCAGGTGGCCAAACCATTCGAATTTGATGACAAATAAATCACAAATAAATCCGTTCGAAATCACACACAAGAACACTTGAATTTCTTTTTTACTACGAGCATTGAAATTCATTTATAATTTAAATTTTTGCTTACAATTTCTGATAATAACTTTACCATTTTTCTATAACAGCTCTATTTTAATTACATTTTTTAATGTTCTTTATTATGAACTAATGTTCTATGTTTTATGAACTATTCAGCGTTTAGACAATGGATACAGATTTTGTGACCACAATCAGAGATTTCGTCAAAAGATTCAACAATAATATGGGAAAGTTTGGACTTACCGCGAAGTGAGGTTTAATAAATAACATGGATCCAGCCACGATTCCGATATCGTAGCCAAAAAGAAAGCCTCCAATAGTGGCCAGAGCAGATAAAATGTAGACGAATATCGGTGTTTTGCCATGCTTGGGGTTAGGGACACCCATTGAGTCTGAAGTTTGTAGAGATTTGAGTGAAGAGTCTAATTTTGTGGCTATTTCACCCACAACATGAGAACCACTGAAGGATCCGACATTACTTTCAGGAATTGTCTTTTCCGGTAAGGGTGACTCTGTTTCATAGCTGGAGTTTTCCTGCATTGCTGCTGCTGTCAACTGGAAAGATGTTTCCTATGAATTGTTCTCATGGAACTCAAAAAACTGTCTTGTCTGGCACTAAGTAATTGACCAATCAATCAACACTCACAGAATCGTCTTCATAATTATTGAATCGACTTTCATGCTGATAGAATTGCCAATTAATGTCTTTATTGTTGCCCTTGTGCCAACCTTAAATGCGAACGTGTAAATCTGTCAATAAAATGTAAGTCAGATTATTATTAAATAAATAAATACATCTGGTGCAAGTTTTCTCCATTTATTTCTGTTTCAAAGTCATTGTTAATTTTCCTACTTTTAACCTAACTAAGAGTCCCACAAGATTCTATCTTAATTAAAATACAATATTACTTAAATGACAATAAAGCTGCGGTACTTGAATGGCTGCGCACCCGTCCATGCACATATCTATCTATCTATCTATCTATCTATCTATCTATCTATCTATCTATCTATCTATCTATCTATCTATCTATCTATCTATCTATCTATCTATCTATCTATCTATCTATCTATCTATCTATCTATCTATCTATCTATCTATCTATCTATCTATCTGCCTGCCTGTCTGGCTGGCTGTCCGTCCGTCCGTCCGTCCGTCCGTCCGTCCGTCCGTCCATCCAAATATCCATCCATCCATCTGTCCGTCCGTCCGTCCGTCTGTCCGTCTATCTATCTATCTAAGTTAAAATATTAACATTACGAACCCACAAGATCCATGACACGAGGAAGAACAAACCTGAGAAATATAGAAATGCACATAAATTATGTAGCAGTACGACTTAAAAACAACAACACATTTAATACAGGATATAATCTGATTTGAGTGTTAAGATTATATATTTGTGCACTTTTCGGTTCTAGGCTTAGTGGTTGCTATCAATAGGATTGAGTGTTTGCCGACCTCATTATCAAGTCATAATTATCTCTTAATGATTAGTCTATGACAACAATAACGATGCTGAAATCATTCATTTGTTAGATCTTTAACTTTCTCATTTATATTTTTATTTGAAAATGGGTTTCGCTTTGAGTTTAAAAATACTAGTCTCGAGATTAATACATGTGCTATGTTGATTACCACGTAAAGAGATCGGATTCAGAGATTCATGGTCATAATTAAGTTTTTCAAGTTTATGAGCTCAGTCCTATCGGAGACATAATCAAGCGTAGGTCTGTGATTACGTTGGACGCTATAAATTATTGACAGATGGAATTTAAAAATAAACAAAATATACGCCGCTGTTAAGGAAAAGTAAAATTCCTGCCACTGTTAAAATATGAAACTTTTTGTTTTGACAGATTAAAACAGGGAGTTCGCCGGCGATATGGAGTTCATTCAATGTGATGTGTGGTCAGGGGAGACGGAGATGAAACATCTAATGTGATGTGTTGTCAACGGAGACGGAGATGAAACATCTAATGTGATGTGTGGTCAAGGTAGACAGAGATGAAACATCTAATGTGATGTGTGGTCAAGGCAGACGGAGGTGAAACATCTAATGTGATGTGTGGTCTAGGCAGACGGAGGTGAAACATCTAATGTGATGTGTGGTCAAGGCAGACGGAGGTGAAACATCTAATGTGATGTGTGGTCAAGGTATACAGAGATGAAACATCTAATGTGATGTGTGGTCAAGGCAGACGGAGGTGAAACATCTAATGTGATGTGTGGTCAAGGCAGACAGAGATGAAACATCTAATGTGATGTGTGGTCAAGGGAGACAGAGATGAAACATCTGATGTGTGGTCAAGGCAGACGGAGGTGAAACATCGAATGTGATGTGTGGTCAAGGCAGACGGAGATGAAGCATCTAATGTGATGTGTGGTCAAGGGAGACGGAGATGAAACATCTAATCTGATGTGTGGTCAAGGGAAACGGAGATTAAACCTCTAATATGATGTGTGATCAAGGGAGACGGAGATTAAACCTCTAATGTGATGTGTGGTCAAGGGAGACGGAGATTAAACCTATAATGTGATGTGTGGTCAAGGGAGACGGAGATTAGACCTCTAATGTGATGTGTGGTCAAGGGAGACGGAGATTACACATTTAATGTGATGTGTGGTCAAGGGAGACGGAGATTAAACCTCTAATGTGATGTGTGGTCAAGGGAGACGGAGATTAAACCTCTAGTGTGATGTGTGGTCAAGGGAGACGGGAGATTAGACATTTAATGTGATGTGTGGTCAAGGGAGACGGAGATTGGAATATTGGTGGACGCTATGTGATGTAGAAAGAGATTGGAATATTGGTGGACGCTATGTGATGTAGAAAGAGATTGGAATATTGGTGGACGCTATGTGATCTAGAAAGAGATTGTAATATTGGTGGACACTGTGATGTAGAAAGAAAGCGATCGGAATACTTATGGACGCTGTGGGAGCAAAATAAAAATAAATGGTAATACTAATTAAATCTGTGTGATCAAAAAAGAGGTGCAAGTACCAATCTGCACCACCATCGTTCAAAGAAGATGGCTCTTATAAGTAAAAACGAACGAAATTATTTTTTTTTTAAATCGTAACGATAATTTTATTTTTATGTAAACTACTTCCTGTTGTTATGCTTCAACCAATTGCGTTGTATGGTTTTAAGTTTAAAGACGGCCTTTGTTACACGTCACAGTCTTGTAAATATATGTTTATTTTATGTTTATTTCCTTTCTCTCTTTCCATACGCGATCTTTAGTGAGAAGAAGAGGGTGTGTTATATAGCGCGGGGGTATAGTGAAAAAGTTATCGTATTAGAAATCTTTGTGGGTTTTTTTTTTCCTTAGGGACCCTAATCTTATGGTAGATAAGATTAACTTCAGGCAACGTTCCGGACAGCCTGAGATTAAGATAACACCAAAGAAATAGACAATATTACGAGGTGGGGTAGATCTTTAATCGTTCACACCCACGACCCAGCACGGCTCTTGTTTGTAATCGCGTTAAATTGACACTAGCGGCAACGACTGTTAAGTGTCTGAGTTAATTCAAGGAGACGAGAAAATGGCTGGCATGTAAACAACTCTGCATGGCGCGTACTCTCCTGCACTGTGAACTAGCATTTCTAAACTTAGGAAAATGGGTTTAAAGATAACATGTGTTGAATGTTGTCCAATGTGTTTGTGAAGGTAGATAACATTATATACGCATTCACTTTGTATCCATGGAAAAGACCATGGCAAGAACGTCACAGATAAATGTGCGTACATCATAAGGGTGAGCCGCGATAGCTCAGTGGTTAGTGAACTGGACTACAAAGGACATGAGGTAGGGTTCGATCCCAACCGACGCCTTCCGGGTTCACCCAGCCTTAAATGGGTACCGGATTTTTTTCTGGGAAAGTAAAACGGTACGGGCGTAATATCGACCACATTACCCCGAAAATCATGTACCGAAGGTCTGTAAAATTTATGGTCACTAACACCATATTCCCTATACGTCACTTGGCGTGATGGGGGCTCTTTACTTCTTTTTTTTGTATCATAAGGATGCCGGAGAGAAGAAGTTTGAATATCAGGAGAGTGTCGCAAGAATGGATGTATAAGGAAAGACTGTCGGAGTGACGGAACATTTTGTTTTAGCGTTCGCCAGCTTTCTAAGTCCATAGAAACTAGGAACTAAATGTTTGCGTGTTAATCCGGTTTTTTTTTTTTTCATGGCAGCTGTGTGCGCAGGGGTCCCTCGCTGCACAGGCAGATAACTCCGACTTCGGAGGTACTCATATTTTTTTTCCACCGATGAGTATTTGGCATTTCAAGCCGGGCCTCGCTGCTGAGACGTGGGGTGGTTGCCGCAGAAAGAAGTGAAAAATAAAAATTCCAACTGGTGAGCCGGTATTTGAACTCACAACTTCTCTATCTCGAGACCAGCGTTCTGCCTCAAGACTTTGATGTGGTTGGTGGAGGAGGGACATGAACCAAGGTGTGTCAAAAAGGCGGGGCATACAACAAAGAAATATTGGTAAGGTGGAAAATAAAATACATAATAATTTTTTTCTGCCTACAAAAATAGGGCGGCGGGCCAGATGTTCATAGAAAGAGCATCAAACAGGGAAGTGTCGGATAGATGGAGCATAAGAGAGGGCAGTATCTGATACGCTGAATATAGAACAAAGAAGGGGTGAGTACAATATAAAGTAGAAGAAATTCTGGCGGAATAGAAATAGGGGAGCGTCAGACGAGCAAATTATATAATTGGGGAACGTCGAGTTGGCGGGGCATAACATACAAGGACTGTCGGATCTATCTATCTATTGTCCTTTCGAGCCGAAGACGGCATATAGGGCAGAACCACAATCTTTAAAACAGAAACCTTGCGTGCCAACGTGGCACATTTTGTAGAAATTACTGCTTCTAAAATCTATGGCTCTGTTTCCGTAACAATACTTTTTACAATGACAGCTTGTCAAGCCATCGATCAAACTCTTTAGTCGCCTCTTACAACATGCCTGGAAGGTCAGAGTGTTACTACTCTTTACTTCTTTCATGAGGCCCCGGCAACACACGGGCAACTGTCGGATAGGTAAAGCATAATATATATAGGATGGAGTTGGAAATAGAAAACGTATGAAATTACACGATGCGTTCAGGATATTTGCTGCATAAAATAGAGAGTACAAGAAACAATGTGCCAGTCTTACAACAATAAATCAAACACTGAACGCGGAAGAATAGTATTTTTAAAACTATGCATAGGAAGGGGGTATGCCCACGCATGCTAAATGTGGAGGAAATGTATAGAATAGACCAGGGCTTTTTTCCGCTGAAACTCTCCGGTAAATTGTAATGACTTTAACGGTCTCGAGATACATTTTAAAATGTAATCAAAAACTATGGTTGTTGGACTCATATTGTATTACAAAGCACTAATGTAATTGTAATTACCCTTTGGTGTTGGGGCAAAATTTACATTAAAGATAAGTTAGTCAGTACAGTGATCAACACTCCCTGGATGTCGACCGCAAAGCGAAGCTACGATATCTTTTTGATCGTCAATTAAAAAAAAAAATTTGGTCACCTTGTTTTTCATTATCTAAGACAACCGTTAATTCTCGCATTCTTAGTTGAGCTATTTGAAGTCATGAAACGAATAATGGATCTGTGTCTCTTCATAATATGAATAATGTTAGAATAACAATTTAAAATGTGATCTTTAAATGAGCGATTTTGGAGAAGAGTGTAGACAATGGGTCAAAAATTATGAAACGTTCACTTGTTCCCTGGGTGATAGTTTTAGTGAGGGGCTGGAAATTAATGACCGCATGTCTCAGTGCTGTCGCCACGTGGTATACAGGCCCGAGTCTCTCTTTTGCTCCCTCATTAATATGACAGTTTGAATATACTGTTAATCGAAATCTATTTTATTTTAAATAATTAACGAAATGCAACCAACCAGGCATATGATTCATATCACTGCAACACAATTACTCTCAATAACCAAATTATATTCAAAAATGCCTTCTAGAAATGCACAGAGAACGCGGAAGACCTAAACAACGTAGATGATTCATAGAAACAAATAAAATCACACATTCTTGGCTGTGTAATCTCTTATTTTGATAAAGATAAACGCATAAAGACACTGATATTTTCCCAATCTACTGACTTATCACGATTGCTTGCTACAAATCGTCTGTCAAGACGCTAAAAGCCATATATATATATATATATATATATATATATATATATATATATATATATATAACCAAATGTACAAATACTACAAAGCATAGTGAAAAAAAGATTGATCTGGCATCGCTTTTTAAATTAAATTATTCCTTTGATAAGTCAGCACGGCACGTGATGTTTGTTGATTCCAAAAACCCCAAAATACTTGCCAGCAACAGTTCCCACGAGCCTCGCTAGTGGCATTGTGGGTGAGGCCAGCTGGCTTCCTGACGACCAAACAGGCAACTGCCAGTCTCTGTACCCACAACTGAAAACATGGAATCGTGGCATTCCTACAAACGAAATTTTGTTTTTGAAATAAAACTTTATCTCGTTGCAGTCCTATACTGAACGCGAATTTAATTGGAAGGGGTGAGGTTTGAGCTTGCTATCGTGTAACAAATGTCACAGACAACTAGAATTATATGTTATTTTATAAACCGGAAAATGGGAATGCATACAGAACAACAAGTTACGATGTAACCAGTGGCGTATACTGGTTTTGAGGTTTGGGCTACCGCTAACATAATAAATAAAAACATACATTATATTCAGTTGGCTAACATAAAGTAATATTTTCTAATGACTTCACTACATTTTAAATTACTTATTTATTTATGTTAATTATATCCGTCTTGTTTGGGACGAAAATATATTGATGACTTTGTCATTGAAAGTACTGTTGGGTTGGTTTCAAAATTTCTGAGGGAATGATTTCTCAATGGACATCAATACCAAACCAGATAAGTGTTCTTGTGTCTCAGTTGAGCGACAATAAGATTTGATTCTCTTGAGAGCAGAAAAAGTTCTTTCTACAGATGCTGATGCGCATAACGTAGTTATAAATAGCTAAGGAAGTTCCGGTAATCAGACAGTTTCACTTTCACTTTTTGATGATTCTGATTGACTAGAGCTAAAAATAACACACGAAACCGCATTAGTGTAGAGGTAACAACAGTACATTATTTTGACGGGAATTTTTGAATATCAAGGTCGTTAAACTAGATTCAGATAGAGGAAAAATGTACCGCTGGCTCCTAGAGGTTTCAATGTAGAATAGTTATAATATTCACAAACGTTATAGTGGATAGAGGAAAACCTTGCTTTAATAAATGCAAATCAAAGCAAATAAATCATATTGGCCTACGAAATGTGTAATAGAATATTCGAACATCTGTAATATAATTATTTTTTTAAAATATATAAATTATCCTTTTTTTTTAGTATTTCGTTAATATGTTCAGGTTACCGGCGGTAGCTGCGGTTTCATAGAGAATACGCCACTGGATGTAACAAGTTGTTCCAATTAAATATTTATTTGTCTCCACTTAAGTTGTCCATCAACGACAAAAGAACGAGGAGTTTCCGGAACGAATGCTCCGTTTTGTGTCTCATATTGAATATTCATTGCCTCGTCTGCTTTTTCATTAATCATCGTCTTCTACCTTTGATTGTCCTCCTTTTCCTGCAAGTTTTGGGAGTTAATGCTCTTCTGGAAAAGCTGGCTGGTGGCAATCGTATAACATGTTCAAACGTTTTAATCTGTTCTTTCTTATATGATCCAGCACTGATGTAACTTCAAGTCTCTTCATCATATCGTTACTCCTGACTCAGTCACTTCTTGTCACATTCAGTTATTATTGCACACATCTCATATACGTTGTGAGATTTTTTATTTTTTACTGTAAATGTCCTTGTTTAACATTGGTAGCAGAAAGTGGGAAGGAATAGTGGTGTACACCGCCATTAGAGTACAGTCAAAACAGCAACTCTACGGGGCACCCAAATCACGGAAACAGACAGCAGCCTTCATAACAGAGTCTGAATGAGCATAGATCGCAGAAGAAAAATCAAAACAGATGACAGCAACTATAAGAGACTTCATACGGACAACTCAAAGTAAACCTGGAATGGCCACACAGACAGAAGCGACGATCATTAATGGTGTGCCTCCTTGTGTAGAATTATGTCATATTAATTGGATTATTTGTAGTCACAGTCCAGGTGGACACGCGACCTAGGTAAAGTATTTAAGCGGACCTGAGTAAATAAGAAGTCATTTCATGCACGAACTGACAGTGTGGTTAGATCATGTCCCCTGAGTATAGGCAGCCATTCACCAGCTCAAAGTAATTTTCACTTTCAGTGTTGACTTGCAATTCTTCTTCTTCTCCTACCTTCCAGCTCACTCTGGAGCATATGTCTTCAACAAACACTTTCAGCTCCCTGTGGAGAATAGGTATTTAACAAACACTTTCCAAGCCTTTCTGTTTCTTGCCATTCTTTTAAGATTATTCCATGTCTTTCCCATCATCTTCATCTCTGCTTTCACCTGTCTTCTCCAAGAATATTTTGGTCTTCCTCTTTGTCTCTACTCCTTGGAATTCCAAAAAAAGGAATAGCGTCGTTCACATATGGTATTCAGGGGATTTAAGAAGTGCTAAAACCAATTTTAGTTGACAAGGAAAGAAAGAAAGAAAAAAAGACAAGAAAAAGAAAGAAAGAACGGAAGAGAAAGAAACAAACGAAAGAAAGAAAGAAAGAAAGAAAGAAAGAAAGAAAGAAAGAACCATCAGCAATTAGGCTGACAGCAGTCAACGACTCGTAGCTGACAGGAACAAAAGAACTAATCGCCTACTTCACCCCCCAATGATACCCCTTGGAAACAGGCTAATTAATTTGGCTCAGCAAGAAGGAAAAGCAACCCGGCACCCAAAAATACTATGCCGAGGCGGATGTATCTGATCGAAAAGTGCAGATATCTCAGCCTACCGTAAACAAGCAACGCAACGTATCCATCTTCACTTAACGTCCTGTTGGGGGTGGTCGGCGAAGATGATTGTTCGTACAGTGAAAACGGAAGAGGAAGAAGAAGAAGAAGAAGAAGAAGAAGAAGAAGAAGAAGAAGAAGTCTGTTCAAAACAGATGCCTTCTATATCTTGTCCCCCCTAGGCAGTTGCCTTGGCTTCCTACGTGTACACGCGAGCCAGTGGTGAATGAGAGACATGCCTAGACTGATATCGATTAAATGTGGCCACGTCAGAGTAAAAGTAGTAAAAAAAAAAAAAAACTTTAGTGTACTTTATGATAACAGACACCAACTTCATAACACCAGGACTATTTCAGTGGAACAAGATTTCATAAACAGACAAATAGACAGACAGACAAACGGACAGGCAGGCATACAATTAATAGGGAAGACTCGACCATGGGAATAAGAAGCAACCAAGAACAACATGAACTAGATGAAATGACAGGAAACAGCCTGAGAGACAAGATCAGAAATGAAGAACTGAAAAAAGGTTAGGAATAACCCCCGCCGTAGAATATATAAAGAAACAACAGATACAATGGTTTGGTCACGTGACAAGGCAGAGTGCTCAAAACACAACACAACGAGCCCTCAATTAACGTTGCGAGAAGACCGGACCCAAGGGTCGACCACGAAAAAGATGGATTGATGGAATAGTAGAAGAACTAAGAAACATAACAGCAGCAGCAGCGAACAGAAGAGAAAAAGACCGCAAATTGTATCTCCCCTCGACGCTGAAAGTACTGAACGGCAAATGAGGAAGGAAAGATGAAGAAAAAAAGAAGATAACTGAATCAGTTGTTGCAGAGAAATATAATACAAAGCCACACAAAAATATACATGTGTGTAAAAATACATCAGGACGATATCATTCTATATAGATGGAGATTTATGAAAAAAAATAGAAATGGAAACATTACTCACTGAATAGATCAAATTATATGTTCTAGGGAACAAAAATCTACGTGTGAAACACTCCAGGAAAAACAACTTCACAACAATCAGCTAGTGTCAGTGTACTGTTATATAGCCTTGACACTCTCTCTCCTGATACAGCGGGTTGGCCAGGAGTTGTTGCACTGGCAATAACACAGATGTGTGGGCTAGACACTTCGCGACCCCTCGGTTTGTTTGTTTTGTAAAAAACGGGTGTATTTTAAACACATTTTGTGATGAACAGAGAATAAGAATAAGAAAACTGTGATGAAACGAGAATAACAAATTGTGATGGAACGAGGATAACAAATTGTGATGGAACGAGAATAACAAATTGTGATGGAACGAAAATAATAAATTGTGATGGAACGAGAATAACAAATTGTGATGGAACGAGAATAACAAATTGTGATGGAACGAGAATAACAAATTGTGATGGAAAGAGAATAACAAATTGTGATGAAACGAGAATAACAAATTGTGGTGAAACGAGAATAATAAATTGTGGTGAAACGAGAATAATACTACATGTGCTAATGGACTTCACATGATATTATTTTCCACCGAATACATTAACTAATGTCCCAACTTGTTGTAAGCTGTATTGTATTGTATAGCTTTGGTGTTTTGACAGACAGTTGGTGGCAAGCAATCATGATAAGTCAGTAGTTTGGTAAAATATCAGTGTCTTATGCTGGATTTTTTTTTTTTTGTTGAACAGCTTCTCTCGTGGCAGGCAATATAAACTACGATAAAGATACAAACGAACCAGCGCCCCTCTAATTATTTTGATGTGGTGGACAATGAAGAAAAAAGAAGAGGAGAATGAGAAGAAGATGACGATGAAGAGCAGGAAGAACAAGGAGTTGAAGAAAAGACGATGAAGAAGAAGATTAAGAAGAAGGAGAGGAGGAAGAAGAAAAGGGGGAAAAGGAAGCAGTAGAAGAAGAGACCATATATTGTAAATAAAGAATGACATGTTCACAAATTAAATGGAATAGATCGAGTTAATTTATTTGTTTTGTAACACACACACACAAATGACCAGGGCCGGATTGAGATCTTTACAGGCCCTAAACACTTTAAAGATGTTGGTGCATCTCTCTCCATGTATATGTAATTAAAAATATAAACAATAATAAACCATAAAATAATACTGTATTTATCAAAATTAAACAAAACTGACAGTACGATGGAAAATATCATTTATGTTTGTAAACTTCACTTTATTTATATTTAACCAGTTTTCTCCTACTTTTAAAATTGCAAAGTCTTTGATGAGATCCTCACAACTAATCTTATGTAACACATCAGCTAATATACTTAATAGAGATAAAGCATCCAACATGACTTGTTCGATTCCATGACCCTTGGCGGAGGTCTGTGCTCACTGAGTGCTCTTGTTATTATTGTATATATATATATATATATATATATATATATATATATATATATATATATATATATATATATGTAATCTTTTTCATTTAATGTCGGAGCTCTTTTGTGGTGCCCCCTTCCCTTGATACCATAAGAACGTACTTCTTTTGCTTAATATGTAATCCACCCCTGACACGCATCCACCCACAAATATCATGCACTCTTTCCATTTCAGAAGCACATATTTGTGCTGTGACTGCAGTACTGCTCCGGTATTCGAAATACAGCAAGTACCGCCAACAGCAATCTCTTAACTACGCCGGATGGGATACTGTATGATGAAACAGCATGTACATGATTGATGCCACGGGGCATATAGAACGCGGTGCTAATCTAGCTATGACAATATGGAACATTGTAAAAAGATCATCTATAGTGTGTGTATGTATCGTGTTCCTAAAGAAGTCCTTGTAGGGCAGCAGTATCGACATGTTTTCGTGTAACTTTCTTTATCTCCATCAAGCAGCTACCATTATACTGTGTTTTAATCTCCCCCTTCCCATTATTGGTTCACCCAACCGACGGCTTCCGGGTTCACCCAGCCCTTAATGGGTACCGGATTTTTTTCTGGGAAAGTAAAGCGACACGGGATTAATACCGACCACATTACCCCCAAAATCACGTGCTGAAGGTCTGTAAAATGTATGGTCACTAGCACCATATTCCCTACACGCCACTTGGCGTAACGGGGGTACTTTACTTTTTCCCATTATTGCTACAAGTAAAGCTCTCAATTACTGAACATTTGCATAGAGTCCATGTTAATGTCTTCTTGTTTAATTAAACAATGTAATTAGACTGCGGGTTCATTACATCAAGTAAACATAATTACACGTCCTGATTAGAAGTCATCAAACTGGGAGGAAGGACAGTGTATACATGACAGAATAGATACAGTGGTGCCTGGAAGATGCTGTTAATCAGAGGTAGGCAACTAGTTATTCAATATAACCACCAGAAAGAAAACATTTATTTTAGCTAGTCAGTCACAAGAAGGGGTCCTCTCTGGGAAGTGTTTTAGCACCCACTTTCCTTATATAAATAAATGACATCACAACATGCTGCCACCAACATATTTCAAACAGCCTACGAGCAGATGACTTTGCTATCTGGACAGCCAAGGAACATGTCACTAAAACTTCCAAAAAACAGTGGAGACGTTAGAAAATTGGACAAAGATATGAGATCTTGCTTGCTTGCTTACTTGCGTTCGCCCGATGACTTAAGGAGTGTACCTCGTCATCATCCGCCCTTAAAAGGACGTTAAGTAGGCGTGTCTGCGTTGTGTTGTGGTTTACAGTATAACTGTGATATTTGCGCCTTTCGGCCCAACACATCCGACTTCAGCATGACATTTTTGAGTACCGGGTTGTCTTCCCTCTTCGATCCCTACTCGCTTGGTCAGACTAGACAGGTGAGTCTGTTACTAGAGGCACCACGGAGAGGTGGAACAGGGTCTGGATGGTTCTGGTTCACCGATCCTGGCGCAAGCCATCAGCTGTGGATCGCTGACAACTTCCAGCTCTGGTGCTGGAAGACGCGCCTTCGCCTGTCTTCTCACTATACCCACACAAAGAAAACACATTAATAAAGCTGGGAAACTTTACAATACCTCAACCCCGACACACCAACATTTTTAGGAGTCACCCTTGACTCTAGGTTCACTTGGAAAAACAATATTGAAAGAATTCAAGCATAGGCCATCTAGACTGGCAGTGATGGGAGAAAAAAAAATACTGGCCTGTACTTCCTGGGAAGCAAACAAAAAGATCCTAAAGCAAGTTTACACTGGAGCAGTCAGACCCATCATAGAATATACCTGAAGCAAGTCTACACTGGAGCAGTCAGATCCGTCATAGAATATACCTGAAACAAGTCTACACTGGAGCAGTCAGATCCGTCATAGAATATACCTGAAGCAAGTCTACACTGGAGCAGTCAGATCCGTCATAGAATATACCTGAAACAAGTCTACACTGGAGCAGTCAGATCCGTCATAGAATATACCTGAAGCAAGTCTACACTGGAACAGTCAGATCCGTCATAGAATATACCTGAAGCAAGTCTACACTGGAGCAGTCAGACCCGTCATGGAATATACCTGAAGCAAGTCTACACTGGAGCAGAATTACCCGTCATGGAATATACATGAAGCAAGTCTACACTGGAGCAGTCAGGTCCGTCATGGAATATACATGAAGCAAGTCTACACTGGAGCAGTCAGGTCCGTCATAGAATATACCTGAAGCAAGTCTACACTGGAGCAATCGGATCCGTCATAGAATATACCTGAAGCAAGTCTACACTGGAGCAGTCGGATCCGTCATAGAATATGCATGAAGCAAGTTTACACTGGAGCAGTCAGATCTGTCATAGAATATACCTGAAACAAGTCTACACTGGAGCAGTCAGATCCGTCATAGAATATACCTGAAACAAGTTTACACTGGAGCAGTCAGATCTGTCATAGAATATACCTGAAACAAGTTTACACTGGAGCAGTCAGATCTGTCATAGAATATACCTGAAACAAGTTTACACTGGAGCAGTCAGATCTGTCATAGAATATACCTGAAACAAGTTTACACTGGAGCAGTCAGATCTGTCATAGAATATACCTGAAACAAGTCTACACTGGAGCAGTCAGATCTGTCATAGAATATACCTGAAACAAGTCTACACTGGAGCAGTCAGATCCGTCATAGAATATACCTGAAACAAGTCTACACTGGAGCAGTCAGATCCGTCATAGAATATACCTGAAACAAGTCTACACTGGAGCAGTCAGATCCGTCATAGAATATACCTGAAACAAGTCTACACTGGAGCAGTCAGATCCGTCATAGAAAAATACCTGAAACAAGTCTACACTGGAGCAGTCAGATCCGTCATAGAATATACCTGAAACAAGTTTACACTGGAGCAGTCGGATCTGTCATAGAATATACCTGAAACAAGTTTACACTGGAGCAGTCAGATCCGTCATAGAATATACCTGAAACAAGTTTACACTGGAGCAGTCAGAACCGTCATAGAATATACCTGAAACAAGTTTACACTGGAGCAGTCGGATCCGTCATAGAATATACCTGAAACAAGTTTACACTGGAGCAGTCAGATCTGTCATAGAATATACCTGAAACAAGTCTACACTGGAGCAGTCAGATCCGTCATAGAATATACCTGAAACAAGTTTACACTGGAGCAGTCAGATCCGTCATAGAATATACCTGAAACAAGTCTACACTGGAGCAGTCAGATCCGTCATAGAATATACCTGAAACAAGTTTACACTGGAGCAGTCAGATCTGTCATAGAATATACCTGAAACAAGTCTACACTGGAGCAGTCAGATCCGTCATAGAATATACCTGAAACAAGTTTACACTGGAGCAGTCAGATCCGTCATAGAATATACCTGAAACAAGTTTACACTGGAGCAGTCAGATCTGTCATAGAATATACCTGAAACAAGTCTACACTGGAGCAGTCAGATCCGTCATAGAATATACCTGAAACAAGTTTACACTGGAGCAGTCAGATCCGTCATAGAATATACCTGAAACAAGTTTACACTGGAGCAGTCAGATCTGTCATAGAATATACCTGAAACAAGTCTACACTGGAGCAGTTAGATCCGTCATAGAATATACCTGAAACAAGTCTACACTGGAGCAGTCAGATCCGTCATAGAATATACCTGAAACAAGTTTACACTGGAGCAGTCGGATCCGTCATAGAATATACCTGAAACAAGTTTACACTGGAGCAGTCGGATCCGTCATAGAATATACCTGAAACAAGTTTACACTGGAGCAGTCGGATCCGTCATAGAATATACCTGAAACAAGTTTACACTGGAGCAGTCAGATCCGTCATAGAATATACCTGAAACAAGTTTACACTGGAGCAGTCGGATCCGTCATAGAATATACCTGAAACAAGTTTACACTGGAGCAGTCAGATCCGTCATAGAATATACCTGAAACAAGTTTACACTGGAGCAGTCGGATCCGTCATAGAATATACCTGAAACAAGTTTACACTGGAGCAGTCGGATCCGTCATAGAATATACCTGAAACAAGTTTACACTGGAGCAGTCGGATCCGTCATAGAATATACCTGAAACAAGTCTACACTGGAGCAGTCAGATCCGTCATAGAATATACCTGAAACAAGTTTACACTGGAGCAGTCAGATCCGTCATAGAATATACCTGAAACAAGTTTACACTGGAGCAGTCAGACTCGTCTGGTCAACAGTTCTTCAAATTGCTCTTTCCATCTCTCCATTTGTTCCCTTATATTACCAAGCAGATTTCCTTTCTTATCTTTAATAAAGACATTGATCTGCTTGTATGTTCCGCTTCTTTCGTTTTTCTTTTTGCCTCTTCCTCTTTAGCTAGTACATCTATATATTTCCTCTTATTCCGTTTAATGCATTTTCTTTGTTCACCTCTATGTACATAGTTTCCTGTGTCTTTGCTTTAGTACTTCTTGTTTTGCTGTTAGTTATGTCTGTTTTCTTATTCTTTCTTTCTCCAAGGTCTCTGCTGTCATCCATGCCTTATTCTGGCGTTCTCTTTTTCCCAGCGTTTCTTCGCATGTCTCTCTCCATATATCCTTTACATATTTATTGTATTTTCTAGTTGCTGGAGGACTTGATATTTGTTTGATACTGTGACTGTAAATTTATCTTTAATTCCTTGTTCTTCAAGAAACTCTACATTGAAATACTGCCTACTCTTATGTAGTGTTGTAGTATATCTGTTCATTTTAAGTCTGACTAGCAGATGTGCATCATCTTCTAGTGGGGGGGGAAGAGAAACTTATAGGACCGGAGAATTAAGGATGCATGTCCAGTGCAGTCATCACGAGGTATTTGGGCCTGCTGTGATTAGCATACACCAGCTTTATAACTCCAGCGGGAGGAGTAAAGTCATCAAGATGCAAAGCTGCTGTACGTGGTAATTAACAAAACAAAAGTCGACGTTTCGGCCAAGTAGGCCTTCAGCTGGAACAACAAACAACATTACAAAAATGTATATAAGGATATGTACACAAATCCAACTACATGGCGATAATATGCTAGATACTCAAGAAAGAAAATTTAAAAAATCACTTCCCTGTGGTCCAGAGCGTGGTCAGCTTCTGAATGAACTAAAATAAGTAGGCGGGATGACCAATTGTATATCTCACTGACCAGGCAGTCAGGTGGGAGGACGGAAGGGTTCTAAAAATACTGGGAGGTGGGTACAAAATATGTATAAACTGTGTGTATCTAATTGTGTGTGTCCACAACGAACAGATGTGTAAAAAAAAAGCATGTGTACCTAACCATACATGCGTACAAGTATAAATCCATATATATATTACCACAAAGCACACACAAAAAAACCCGAAGGTGTCTAAATCATTGAAGTCCCGAGGGGCTGAGTTTTGTGTGAATATCAGTTTTTACCAGCTTCACACCAGCAGCTGTATGATCAGGTGTCCCTTGCCATACAGGCAGATGTCCTCTGAAGTTAGAGCTTTCACTGAGAGAAATGAGAACATTCTACAAGGTAGCCTCTAGTAGATGGAAACAACCAAACAGGTCTCAATGATGACAGCCCACAATGTCAACACATCAATGTATCTCGAGAACAACACAAAAATAAAACACAAAGTCCAGAAATCATATACAAATTGCTCATCATTTTTACAAGACCTATTACAACTGTTAAAAATAAATTTAATCAAACGTGTAAACATCTCTTACTGACACCATCTAAGGATACCACACATTCATTCAATTTACGTACATTGTGTTACACTTTACCCACAGTGTCTTCTGCCTGCCTGTCACTGATGGTACCAGGTGTGTTTTACTACAATTTTTCTTTACTCTCAACAAATCTGTACCAGGTGTGTTTTGCTCTCAACAAATCTGTACCAGGTATGTTTTACTCTCAACAATCTGTGCCAACTGTGTTTTACACTAATTTTTCTTTACTCTCAACAAATCTGGACCAGGTGTGTTTTACTCTCAACTAATCTGTACCAGGTGTGTTTTACTCTCAACTAATCTGTACCAGGTGTGTTTTACTCTCATCTAATCTGTACCACGTGTGTTTTACTCTCAACAAATCTGTACCAGGTGTGTTTTACTCTCAACAAATCTGTACCAGGTATGTTTTACTCTCAACTAATCTGTACCAGGTGTGTTTTACTCTCAACAAATCTGTACCAGGTGTGTTTTACTCTCAACTAATCTGTACCAGGTGTGTTTTACTCTGAAAAATTATGTATCAGATAACAATGAAGTTATTTGCAAATGCAGATCTCTGTAACAGGAAGCAATATCATCAGAAGCAAGGCCCCAAATGGCAGATTCCTAACCTGCAATCTCTTCTAATTTCCTGGCATGCTTATCTTTGGTTTTAATTATTTTATTTATTTATTTTTTTAATAATATAAAAAAAGAGATAAAGAAATATTCCTGCTTGAATTTGATTATACAAAGCCCCATCATATTATTATTATGTTGTACACATATCTGTAATGATTAAAAAAAAAAAACCCAGTTAATAAATATGAAATAAATCCATGTGCCAACATATACTTGGGTGTAGTTGGAGTAGACTAAATACAATTAAGACAAGACAAATGAAATTTTTGGGGCATGTAAAAAGACACAACAGCCTACTAAAAGTAATATTGGAAGGGAAAATACAAGGTAAAAGAGGCAGACCAAGACTAACATGGATGAGTAACATCAAAAGATGGACAAGTCAATCTATGACAGCCTGCACCATTAAAGCAAGAGACAGAGTGGAATGGCGATCCATGGTAGCCAACCTTCGTTGCAGAGAAGGCACTCAATGATGAGTTGGAGTAACTACATGAGACATTGTGTGACGTTGGTAAGTGATATGCTGTTTTATAATGAGAATTGCGTGGGAGATTACTTGCATGATGGGTGAGAGTCACTGTCACTCCTGCCTATCTCCAGCTTCACAGATTTTTTTTTTCTTTATATGTAGTGGAGTAACGGAGTACCTTATCATTCACCAGTGTTATGTTTTTCAGGGCTCAATAAGGTGAGAATGCTGCATATAATGATGAACAATGTTGAAAGAGAACAACAACATGATTGAAAACTTCAGCTTACCCAAAAATCAACAAATGTACCTAAAGCACACAAACCTTTCCCATTTGTTTCTTTTCTTAATTAATCATTGCAAAGCTATCAAGGTCCTTCCTGCTTGCTCCTCTGAAATATGTTTCTATTTGAAATGTGTTTCTCTGTCTTCCTGTTTCTATTTGAAATGTGTTTCTCTGTCTTCCTGTTTCCATTTGAAATGTGCTTCTCTGTCTTCCTAAATTTCTATTTCCTTGTTGGTTCCCCCAAAACAAAATCCATTACGGCATGTGTTCAGCTGGCCCTCTGTTTCCCCAGCAACCAACCTTGTCTTTGCTCCAAGCTATCTTCCATTTTTCCAGCCTCCTTCAGTGAAGCGGTGCAGCAAGGATATTAAGGTAGATTGAGTTGTCTTGTGTACTTCTCCTTCCACTGTGAGGTGTTCAAGAGTAGAGATGTGTAAATTTCAGAACATCACGTAGCTTTAGTTGCTCTAATCTTGCATTTATTTATGAACTCCAATTCCATCAATCCACTTGTTCCTATGTTGTCTTTTGTATTCAAGAATTATTGAATCATGCACCAAAAGCACTGAACTCTTTGATATAACAGTTTTTCTGTTTAATTTTTTACTATGTTCTGGATTTGTTTGCAGTATTTCTTATGCATCTCATTTCACATGATTTCAAAACTGCTGCTTTCAAGGACTACCAGGTGACATTGCTAACACAATGTAAACACACAGACAGTGCTGCACATATCAATTTTTTCTTCCCCTCATGTAACATTTATGATGAAAGATCGTATCAAAGCACCTAACCATTTTTCTACCCCTAATTATGAAAAATCAGATATCTCAAATCAAAAACATTTCAGATGATAAACATTTAGCAGATATCACATAACAGAAACTATATGTTGGTGATGATTTATTTAAAATTTGTAATAAACAAAAATGAAGATTGCTCATAAAGTTCAATGGCTGAATTTGTATGTGTGGACAACATGAGTAGACATACTGGGTTTATGATCAGGTTTCCTTCAGAGTGGTCTCTCTTTAAGAGTGTATAAACAACTATAGCAGTCCTGCTCTTTATGGAAGCACATCTAAAAGTCAGTTTGTGAGATGTCTATCATCTGTCTCATTGTGTTTGAGTCTCCTCAACTTCATTGAGGTGGTGATAGTCATACCAATGCACCCAGGTTTCATCACTAGTGATTATTGCTGACGTGATGTCAGAATCATGAGCTCACTCAAGGAGATCTGTGCAAACTGACACGCTATTTCCCCCCTTGCTTTAAAGTCAGGAGACAGGGCACAAATTAACACACAACTCTAAAGTCAGGAGACAGGGCACAAATTAACACACAACTCTAAAGTCAGGAGACAGGGCACAAGATGACATACAACTCTAAAGCCATAGACAAGGCACAAATTGACACACAACTCTAAAGCCAGAGACAGGACACAAAATGACACACAACTGTAAAGTCAGTAGGCAGGGCACAAAATTGACACACAACTGCTACCAGAATGTCTGCTGAACATTTTAAGGCCAGTAATACCCATTACTTGCCTTTTGTGTTACCGGGGCCTCATTATGAGGGAGGTAAAGAATAGTGACACTGTGACCTTCCAAGCATGTCGTAAGAGGCGACTAAGGAGGTTGATCGATGGCTTGACAAGCTGTCATTGTAAAAAATATTGTTATGGAAACAGCGCCATAGATTTTAGAGCAGTGATCTCTGCAATATGTGCCACTTTGGCACGCAAGGTTTCTGTTTTTGAGATTGTGGTTCTGCCCTATGTGCCGTCTTCGGCTCGAAAGGACAATAGATAGAATACCCATTATCCTCTGATGTCTCTCTCACTGATAGACATTGGTGAGCACAAATGATATCTAATGCACAAGCTGCAGTCTTATCCATGCATCAATACACACATGTTGAATTTCTTTTCATACAAAAATCTGTTGGAACCTACATGTATACATTCACCTGGTGGCTTGTTCAGTGCACATGACTGAAGAATATGAGTTCAAATTGTGCATGTACACTCAGAAATTTTTACTACAACTCATGCCGCATCACCAATTTGCTGTATATTACAGCCTTCTGGAAAAACGAACATTCAGCCCCAAACATTTATGAACAACCCTCGAGTGTCAGTTACAGAAAACATGATATGTCATTGTATGTTTTCAGAATGAAGCAATTGTCATGTGAGGGGAGAAAACCAAGAATACAATTTCTAAAGCAAAAAAAATATATTACTTTGCAAAATGGCAATGCTACCTACTAATACTATGTCAGTTTAAAATGCATACAAACATATATAAAATTAAAATTAGAATAAATTAACAGAGCTTAGCCCAAATAGACTTTCTCAAGTATGGACCAAACATTACATTTTTTAACGAGATTTATCTTATTATGAGGTGTCTTTTCAATGAACCAGAAATCTGCTCCAACCAATTCTGGTGACTGGCTTGCAATTAATATTAACATGAGTGTTTACAGACAGGGACCTCTGATGTTGGACAGTGCTTCTGACTAAAATCAATCAGTGACTTATATCTGACTGTGGTCCTGTGATTAGACTAACTAGTCTGACCACATGGGTAAGGATCAAAGAGAAAAAGCAAGCTTGAACTCAATAAATGATGAACTGAAGTCTTAGTGATGGACTGAAGTCTGCAGATATCACAGCTTGCTGGAAAGCTCCCACAAAACAACTTTTAAAGTAACAACCAAGAGTGTAAGTTGATGGGAGACAGCAGCAGAAGGAACTGATCAGTCCTATGTTTATTTCTTGAATTGCTATATGGTGAACAGCAGAACGCAACTAGCAACAGAGATATGAGAAACCCAGCCATAGTCTACTTCATACGGCTGTTTGTTTCCACTCCAAAGTGGCAGTTTAGTTCCAGCCTTCGAAATCTTGCAGCATTAATAGATGAAGATATCCAGAGTCATTCCCCTCATTCTAAAGCCTGACATTTTATGAGAATGGTGGCACTTTGTGACAATACACACAAAACATGAAATGTTTAGCTCAAGTTAACATTTATGAATGCATGATATTTTATTAGTTAACGCTCATAATTTAAAAATAAAAAATAAAATTAAAAAAAGAATAAAAATGGGTGAATTTGGGAGTTTCCCAAGACGTGTTCTTTATAGTGTATCTTTAGGTCTTCCTTTCCTGTATCCTGATGTTTCCCATAAAAAGAGCTTGTTTTGAAGTTCATTTGTTGTCTCTTCTCAGCACAAGTCCGACAAGTGTCCATCTTCTCCTTCCTAATTGTAGATGAGATTGTCGGTTGCATAGCTATTTCATTTATCTCTATCTTCTACCTTTCAGCTCCCCATGGAGCAGAGGTCTTCAACAAACACTTTCAGCACCCCATGGAGCATAGGTCTTCAACAAACACTTTCCAAGCCATTCTGTTTCTTGCCATTCATTTAGAATCATTCAATGTCTCCCCCATTATCTTCATCTCTGCTTCCGCTTGTCTTGTCAATAATATTTGGGTTAGCTGCAGGAGCTACTGAGATTAGTGCTCTGTGCACACCATGAGCTGTGTGTTTTATCGGATGGTGTTTCTATATTCAGATTGCTTATGATGAATGATGATATCGTATAACGAAGGACAGTTCAGTTGTGTTCACTATCAGTGCTACTATGCCGTATATCTTTTGACGTGTGCTATGTTTGCTACGATTGTTTGCAAAAAAATTATAATGCAACTTCTTTTTTCATTTGGATATTCAATGAAATGTTAATTCTGATGATTTCACCAGCATGGGCGGTTGAGCAATTATGGATTTTATTTCGTTTGCAGTGAAACCGGGACTTTGAATAACTATAACAACTTTGGTCTTTCTCTTTGTCTCTTCCCCTGGCGATTACTAAAAAAGGGCCTGTCATGTAATATTCTCAATTAGTTCCGCAGTGTGTGTCCTATCCAGCACAATCGTCTTCAATGTATCTCTTTGTCCACTGGTATTTGACTAGTACTTTCCTGTAATTCTATGTTATTTATCTATATATTAGTCTTGAATTCATTCCATTAAACACACAGTATTATTCTTAGGCATAGATCCACAGGCTGCTGTATCAGTAACCAAACAAACATCTAAGCACAACAGGTTATTATTGTAACACATCAGAAACAGGTCAATGTTAGTACATGAGCTAAAATGGGGATCAAACTTCAGATTAGACCAGAGAGGCAAGCTACGAATGGAGAACATACACATTAGAACAACAACAAAGACAAACCTGTAGTAAATAAACAAATCATATTAAACATTCAAAAATGCTTTCTGAAAGTATTTAACTGAACTATAAAAACTAACATTTAGCAAAAAATGACAGATGCACCAAAACTGAATGTTCTCCTATTACACCTCCTGCCAGGGTCAAACCAATTAAGGATCTACTTACAGGGACAACAGCTTTGTCACTATTACAAAATAGAATACATATATTCCTACCAGAAATACCCTTGAACACCAATTGTCCAAGTATTTCTCAACACAATATTCATAGATCCATTCACATAATCATCCACTTTGATCACTCCTTAACAACATGGTGTGGTATCAAAGAAAACTTAGATTCTGTTCAATTGAACCCCCCCATTTTATACATAAAATATGACGTAAAGTAGGGAACATGAGTATATAAAGAGAGAATAGGAGCGTGTATTACATCCCACCACTTGTTCCCTTTTCAGCTGGTCAGCTTTTAATGTTTGTGACCAGAAGCAGGAAGATAGATTGAAGTGAAGCAAGATCACAATCCTTTATTTTATTCATTCATTTACACCGTAAATATCCACTTTTGGTTTTAAGAAGAATGGACCAAGAGTCAGGACTAGATATCTGTCCTAAACAATGTGCTCAAAGAATCACTCTAAAACTGTGGCATCTGCCTTCACTTCTGAGCAATCAAATTCACCAAAAGCTCACATTTAAATACAATCATCAATTATACTTCATTCTCACTAGACCATCCACTTAAATTTGATATCAAGATAATCATTTCTGCGCTATGCGTGGATAAAATTAAAACAAATAAAATAATAATTTTGTTTACAGGTTTTTAATAGATTACATTATCAAGTCAGTTGCCAGTAAAAATCGTCTGAAAATTTATGAAGATATTTTGGCCAAATCAATAAATTTTAATTAAAGCTAAAATATAATAACGTTGTATTCGTCAATTATTTTAAAACTCTTACATTTTAAAGAAAAAAATAAAAATATGAAGCATGCCTACATTTACGTAGATAATTTCTTGATTTCGCAAATCACAGGAGAAAGTTTGTTGTATAATTTGGCTGACTTTAGGAATTGTGGTGTAAATTAGGTGGCCAAAACCAATATCATCCAAACCTTTCATCCAGTAAACATATTTTAAACACACATAAGCATTGTATTCTGTGCTGGTAACTGTTGTATACAGAGCATTTCCAGACTAAGCCCAAGAAGGTATCATACTTGACGCAACTTTGTAATGGCAAACCTCTCTATGTCATCCAAGCTCAGGCTGTAGAGATTCCGCTCAAATTCCTACAGGAGGAAAAAAAAATTAAAATTTAAGGTAAATATTTTTTTAAAATAAGTAAAGGTAAAGTACGAGACCTGAACCGGTGTCTTAGCACACGAGTTTTCATTCATATGTGCTCTGGCGCCTATCCAGAAGTGTTCTGAGACTTCTGGATAGTGTCGCTTCAAGCATCGAAACTCTCAATGCGAGGCGGCATTCCTCACCATCCCAGACTAATATTACCCAGTACCCATTTCTGCCAGTGGCTGGGTCGACCATGGAGGTATTTTTTTTTTTCTAACTACAAGTGCAATTCACACTGCTTCCAGCGGGAATCAAACCCGGGTTTTCCAAACATCAGTAGCCAAGTCGAATGAGTTTCCCAACTTGGCTACTGAGCCCCCTCAAAGAAAAGATGTGTTCAAACATACAAAATTAGTAAACACTTTGCTCATGTTAACAGGCTGTAGTAAATGACAAAAAAAAAAAAAACAAAAAAAAAACTTCCAATGAGCAGGGCTGATGTTCTAAGCATCATGATTTCATGTAGTTTTATTTTGAAACATTTACAATAAAATAATTTAAAGTGAAATGTTACTTGCCTTAATTCTAAATGCAACTAATTGTTCTCCAGTATTATGTAGAGCCAGTCTTGGCATGTGAATTCTAGATAATTTGGTAACATCATTGTCAACTACAGAGATGTAGCTTTTGCTGAAAAATGTTGATTCATCATCATCATCATCAAGTGAAGTCTCCACATCAAAGGTTGGCCACCATGAAGCACCATCCCGTACTGTCTCTTGATTCGATGGTGCAGGTTTGTCAAGGGCTGACTTGTCCATTTTTTGATGTTACTTGTCCATGTTAGTCTTGGTCTGCCTCTGCCTCTTTTAACTTGTATTTTCCCTTCATAGATTACTTTTAGTAAGCTTATGTGTCTTTTAACATGCCCCAAAAATCTCATTTGTCCTGTTTGAATTATCTTTATTAAATATCTTTTCATTTGTTGTTCTTGTATGACTTCATTGTCTTTTCTTTTCCTTCCATCCAATTCTTCCTATTCTTCTACAAGTCCACATTTCAAAGGCTTCAATTTTCTTTTCTGTTTTGTCTAATTTCCATGTTTTTGCACCATATAGCAATGTTGAGAAGATACAACATTTTTCTATTCTTAATTTTAGCCCTTGTGTTGTTTGTTTTGATGTTAGTATATTTTTCATGGCATTAAAGTTAGTTTTTACCATTCATATTCTTTTGTTTATTTCAGTTTTACATTTTCCATCACTGGTTATAGTATGTCCAAGGTAGTTGTAGCACTCAACTGTCTCCAGGTGTATTCCTTCAACTTTGATATCCACTTGTAGGTTTTGAGTATTATCTTTGCTTATTATCATTGTTTAAGTATTTTTTATATTCATAGCTAATCCATATTTTTTGCTTGTCATGTTTATTTCATTAAGTAATTGTTGTAGATCTTTAGGATTTTCTGCTAGTAGTACAGTATCATCAGCATATCTTAGGTTATTGATTATCTTTCCATTAATTTGTAGGCCTGGCATCTCTGTGATGTTTTTAAAGATTTGCTCAGTGTATAGATTAAATAAGCTTGGTGGTAGGATGCATCCCTGTCTTACTCCTCTTTTTATATCAATGGGTGTAAAGTTCTCTTTGTTACATTTTATTATTGCTTTTTGCTCCCAGTATAGATTACATATTAGCCGTATGTGTGTGTCATCTAGATGTATCTCTTTTAGGCAGTCTAAAAGTAGTTTATGGTGTATTCTGTGAAAAGTTTTGGTGTAGTCTATGAAACAGGCATATTGTGGTATATTTACTTATGTGTACTTTACAATTAACGCCCTCATGCAGAATATGGCTTCTTTGGTGGCACTGTTTTTCCTAAATACAAATTGTTGTTCTACTAGCCTGAGAATATCCTAGACAACTTAAAAAAAAAAAAGATGTATTTTTTTTTTATGAGGGCAGAAATAAAAAAAAAACCCACCATTTTTGACTATGAAATTGATAAGGGAAGTACAGCAAGAAGATTCATTTCAAAATATATGAAGCAATGGTAGGAAACTCATTAGATGTAATCTCCTATCCTGTAAGAAGTCTCTCATCACCTGTTACACATGTTTTCTAGTTACAACACATGTTAATATATAGTTTTCAATACTTTCCTCTGTTATAGTTTTTGTAAACAAGAGTCTTCTTTTAGGTCACAGCTATGCTACATCTCCCAACCTGTAGGACCAGGTTGTACCCTTGTCTCACCACTGCTCACACAAAACTGTCCACCTCTCAACAAGGTAAAGCCACCTTTGTTTCAAAACAGTCCACCTCTCAACAAGGCAAAGCCACCTTTGTTTCAAAACTGTCCACCTCTCAACAAGGTATGGCCACCTTTGTTTCAAAACTGTCCACCTCTCAACAAGGTATGGCCACCTTTGTTTCAAAACTGTCCACCTCTCAACAAGGTTTGGCCACCTTTGTTTCAAAACTGTCCACCTCTCAACAAGGTATGGCCACCTTTGTTTCAAAACTGTCCACCTCTCAACAAGGTATGGCCACCTTTGTTTCAAAACTGTCCACCTCTCAACAAGGTATGGCCACCTCTACTGACAGGAAATTTACCATACTTCTTAAACCCTAGATTGCGATACCATCAGAAAAAAATCACCACCTCAAAATACATTTTTTTTTTTAATTTGACAGTTTGCCGCGGGCAAATATTTTTCCCCTCCCTATACCTTTCTAATTCCTAATTCTGGTGACGCCTGAAATGTAGAATTTCTTTCATTTGTTGTTGAATTTTTTGTTTTCCATACACCATAGTCAAAAGTACTATGCTATTGTAAAAAGGGGGCTTTTTTTAAAATTATTTTTTAATAAATTTGGCCAATTTTCAAAAAGGGAACAGGCAGATAAATGCAAAGTTGTGGTAAAGCTGGTAACAGGGAACAAATGGTGGGGTGTAGCATACACTCCTACAAAGTGTGGTGGCAGCTTTACAAAAAAGGACAATACAAAATATTTGACATTTCAGCCTACATGCGGCCTTCTTTAGAAAACAGGGACAACACAGACAACAAAATGAAGATATACTCTACTACATGTTCTCAATTTTTTTTCCCATTTGACTGGGGAAAATCTTCAGCTGTCAGTGAATATTTCTTTGGCCGGCTGTTGGTGAGATATAAAACAAACTCTAACACTAACCCTAAGATAACAACGAAGGCACACGCAACAAACGCACTAGAATGCAGTCAACGTATCAACAGACAAGGCATGTGTCTAATAGACAAAAGTTTATGTTTCATAAGCACTAAATCTAATCAAAGCCAAGAAATAATTACTGCATCCGATACGGGTGGTGGAGGCTAACTTGCGTACAGGTAATATGATAAATCCTAATTGTTTGCTCAAGTCACTCGTGAACCTTCTTTGGGATTGGTTTTGTTTTCTGAGATACGGAGAGTAGTTTAAAAAATATTGTATGTTGAAAATAATTATTTCATTTTAGTTCTTTATGTGTTCTAATAGTGTTGAAAGTGAATACATATGCCATTTACATCTGTAATAACTGGGGATAAAAAAAAATTCTACTCAGGCAGGATTTCACTTTGGAAATCAAAGAACTCATGAATGCACATTTGGTTAAAAGATATGACATTAAGAGTTTTCTTAATTTTTACGGCGCAACATCAAAAAAATCCATCTGATAAATTATGCAATATGAACTGATAGCGGCTGACATTGTTCAACCACAGGCTGGTTTGCTAGCCCTCACAAACAAATTGTTCTCTGTGTCCCACAAATGCAAGAAGAATGACAACCTTTTGTGTTGTTTGTAACAAAAAACAAAAACCATGTGTCGTGCACATAATGTTTGTTCTGACAGGCGTACCTTAATTTTGTCATGCTTAAATGTCATTGTTCCATGTTTTTTGTAAAAGTTCAAATAAATATTATTTTTGGAAATTACAGTTTTATGTGAGATCTATTTTATATGCCAGTCTCGTAAAAAATAATTTACAGATCATCATTCATCGAGTGTCGTCTCCGCATCGAAGGTTGGCTACCATAGAGCATCATTCAAGTGTCCCTTGCTTTGATGGTACAGGTTGTTATAAGCTGACTTGTCCATCTTTTGATATAACTCATCCATTTTAGTCTTGGTCTACCTCTTTTACCTTGTATTTTCCCTTCTAAGATTACTTTTAGTAGGCTCTGTGTCTTTTAACATATCCCAAAAATCTAATTTTTCTTGTTTAAATTGTGTTTATATAGAAGAATATGTAGAATTGGATGGAAGGAAAAGAAAACAAATGACGAAGTCTTAAAACAACTAAAAAGGTAAAGAGAACTACTAAACACAATTCAAAAAAGACAAATGCGATTTTTAGGCCATGTTAAAAGACACAACAGCCTACTAAAAGTAATCCTGGAGGGGAAAATACAAGGTAAAAGAGGCAGAGGCAGACCAAGACTAACATGGATGAGTAACATCAAAAGATGGGCAAATCAGCCTATGACAACCTGCACCATCAAAGCAAGAGACAGAGCAGAATGGCGTTCCATGGTAGCCAACCTTCGTTGCGGAGAAGGCACTCGATGAATGATGATCTGTAAATCATTTTTTTACGAGACTGGCATAAAAAATAGCGCTTACATAAAACCGTGTGTAATTTCCAAAAATAATATTTATTTGAACTTTAACAAAAAAAACATGGAACAATGACATTTAAGCACGACAAAATTAAGGTACACCTGTCAGAACAAACATTATGTGCACGACACATGGTTTTTGTTTTGTTACAAACAACACAAAAGGTTGTTGTCATTCTTCATATCAAGAATAATAATTACTAACACAAGATTTTCACAACCCTTACCCTTTTAAATTCCTGCAACACTGTCTCAACGTCTCTCTCTCTGAAATGTCTCCGTAAGAAAACTCTCATTTTCTCCCATACTGGTCTTTCTGGTTCAGCTGGACTGGGTTTTTGTGGTGGCGAGGCTGCACTGAACAAGTCTGTTGGCTTCAAAGCTGATTTCTTGACAACAAGTGTGATTTTACAGCTGTCCTCAACACCATAATCCTTAAGGGGTTTTGTGTCTGTGTAAAAGAATAAAGGGTGCATGAAGCTAAATTATTTACAACATATGGGAACAAGAACATTCGATCAGTTTACCCCTAGATTACAAAAGCATGATAAAATTTACAGCATCAAAGCACAAATTGTTCAAAATTTGACATTTAAACCCCCCCCCCCCCCCCCCCCGAAGTACAACTTCCAGTGACCCCGGAGTGTTGGATTTACTTCCATTATTTTTATATTTTTTTTTTTATTTCTCGAGATATGATCTTGTATCATCATCATCATGTGCTGTACCGGCTGACGTTGGCGATCATGTCCTTCCACAATCTTCTATCCACAGTGCATCATATGAGTTCTGTTGTTGACTGTTTTCCATGCCATGACACCAAGCTATCCAGTATTTTCTTTTTGTCGTCCACGATCTCTCTTTCCTTTTATTTTGCCAGTTGTAACCAAGTATTCCAACTTTCCTCTTCTCATGATGTGCCCAAAAAATATTGATTGCTTCTTTCTGATGTTTTTTAAGAGCTCCCTTTTTGTGTTGGCCTCTTTGAGAACTTTCTCATTGGTCTAGCTGTCCAGGGAACTTTCAACATTCTTCTGAGAAATCCCATCTCTGTGGCATCTAATCGTCTTTTCATTTGTTTGCCTATTGTCCATGATTCACTTCCATAGGTCAGAATTGGTTCTATATAGCATCGATGAATTCTCTTTCTCATTTCTATTGACATAGATTTGTTGCATAAGATATTTTTGTTTTCTGAAATGCTATTTTGGCCTGAGCTATTCTGCTTTTTATTTCTGTGTTGCATCTTCCATCCGATGTTATCACTGTGCCCAAGTATTTCAAACGTTGCACTTGTTTCAGATTTTGTCCCGTTTATTTTTATGCTGCATGATGGTGATTGTTTCTTCGATATAACCATTACTTCTGTTTTCTTACTATCTTGTATAATACGAAAAAAAAAACTCATCAATGACTAGGGAAATTTACTTGGTCACCGGACTGACATCAAACAAGCTTTTGTAATTCAGGAAACGCAGTGAATAATGCTACAAGGTACCCCCGAACATACTGACGGATTTACGTGTTTTAAAAAAAAACCAGTGTTAATCACACAAAAACGAGTAACCACAACTGAGAACTGAACTCTGGAACACTCACGAGGCAGATGCACTAGCCTCTTTATCGTGCGGTTGTGATAAACATGCACAATTCAATTAACCATATTTTAACTGAGTGATATCCGTTTTTTCCTCCCAGTTTACAAATTGTAAGCTTGCAATTGTAAGATTTGTGTGGATTGCTGCACGCAACCTTGCTTACGTCAGCACTGCAATTTGCACTAAACTTGATATGCCAAAAGTTGATGTGAACACCCCAAATTATGCCCGTTTCTTTTTTTTAATTACTACACAGTCATTGAGTTAATCTCAAAAACGGTCCTCAATTAGGAATCTGATGGTAAAAGAAAAGGCCTACCTAAATAAACACTAAATAGAACATTAATGTGAGAGTCAACAACAGCAGGCATCAGCTGTGATATTGTGCAACTTGCTCAGAACAGAACCATGTGGTGAGACACAATGTAGGTTCTGTGAAAGGTCTGACAGTTGACAGAGTGTCGGACTCAAAGAGTCTAGAATTTCTGCCCCATGTCCCGTCTTCGGCTTGAAAGGACAACAGACAGGCAAGCAAGACAGGACAGATAGTCACTAGGTTAATGAAAGATCTTGCACAAAAAGAAAATTAAAAAAAGAAAAAGTCATAAAAATAGCAGTGTGATAGCATATTTACCTAGAAGAGCTTTTCCCTTAAAGAGAAGTTTCTGATCTGCCACCGGTATAGATAGGAGTGCCTCCACCTGTTCTTTAACATCGCTCACAAGACTGCTTGGTGAGGCCTGATAAAAAAAAAACATTGCTTGACAAGTAAGATACAAAGGTACATTAGTTAGGTGAATTGCTGTTAGGCTACTGATGCCATCTTTTAGGCATGATGTGGTGGTTGGTTGCGTTTGCCCGATGACTAAAGTATTCTAGAGCATCGTGGTAGACTAGAATATTCCTCTTCATCATCCGCCCTTACAAGGACGTAGTGGACGTGTCTGCGTTATGTTGTGGTTTGCAGTATAACTGTTATATTTGCGCCTTTTGGCCCAACACATCTGACTTCAGCACGACATTTTTGAGTACCGGGTTGTCTTACCTCTTCGATCCCTGCACGCTTGGCCAGACTAGACAGGTTAGTCTGTTACTGGAGGCACCGCAGAGAGGTGTAGCAGGGTCTGGATGGTCTTGGTTCATGATCCTGGTGCAAGCCATCAGCTGTGGGTCACTGACAACTTCCAGCTCTGGTGCTGGTAGGCACGCTTTTGCCTCCTGGCATGATGTGACAACATTTTTAAAAGAAATTTCATTTGACCATTGTGGCTGTAGAAAGTTAGCAAAACTGAGAATTAAAATTTGAGACAAGAAACTGTGGAAAGATTGATGGGTATATTTATCTTTTGTTCATGACTGCTGTCTAGTTGACATTGTCTCCTTCTTCCTTTCAGCTCCCTGTGGAGCACAGGTCTTCAACAACCACTTTCCAAGCCATTCTGTTTCTTGCCATTCTTTTAAGATAATTTCATGTCTTTCCCATCATCTTCATCTCTGCTTCCACCTGTATTTCCATAATGTCAGATTTACTATTTTTGTTGACTTTGCCTTGTCCATGTTAGTGAAAGTTTTTTGTTTGCTTATTTTATTGCAGTTCAGGATAGCCAGTCCCATGCCCAATCTTCCTTAGTCACCTCTTACGAACATATACGGCAGAGAACAGCATTACAATTCTTTACTCCCCTTTCAAGCCCTGGCATGACATTGTCAACATCCTACAATTTAGATCTTATATTCATCTTTCAACTACCCTACTTTCATGTCTACCCTACTACACTACAGACATTGTCACTATGTCCCATATCTACCCTACTACACTACAGACATTTTCTCTATGTCCCATATCTACCCTACTACAATACAGACATTGTCACTATGCCCCATGTCTATCCTATCACTGGCATTGTCACTATGTTCCATGTCTCTCATCTCCACTACTGCACACATGAGACCTGCCTTGACTCCTTTGGTGGCATGAACCTCCACATGATCTGGACTATAGCCACAAGCTACCAAGATTTGAGGTTCATAGATATCCAAGTATCAGGGAGCACATGTTCTGAACAATTCAATCAAACTAATGACCACAAATGTGAAAATAACTGCCCTATTCAATTGTGTATTTGAAAACCACTTAGGACATCAACAAGTGTATCCTGCAGGGGCTGTTACACAGAAATATCAACTCTGCATGCATAACTTAGTTCAAACAACAGCACCTTCTTCAGAACTGTCACAAATGAACTATTTCATTCCAAAGTCTACACTCCCTGCTAAAAGTAATTATATTTATGTTCTATCTCTTCAGGTTGAGGTATGTTTACAACACTCAGAAGACAACTCACAAATAATCAACAACAGAAAAAAAAAGCAAAGAATAGACAGCCAGTAGCAGGATCAAACATGTTACCCTTGACACTGCACCTTGATATGAGAAACAAACATTAGAGCACACTAATCAACCTAAAAAAAGTTGCTATCATTGGCGATGTCTTTCACACATGTGTACGTATGACTATAGAATAGGGTTATGAACACGACTCGGGAATAAATTGTATATCTGTATTTTCCTATTAAAAATCTCCCAGATAAGGTAAGTCTGAATACTTGTGTTGCAGACAAACAGTTATATGATGAAATAGCATGAATATGTGTCTTCAGACTGACCACTTCTTTGCTTTGAATTCCCTTCAACAGTTGACTGCTTGTATCAGATTATGTGAATCAAAACCTAAATATCTCCTATCACTCCCCTACAGATAAAAACAGATTAATCAGTCTGGCATAGTGGCTAGGAATCAAAGAGTAAAGGCAATCTGGTGACGCAAAAGTGCTATGCTGAGGGTGGATGACTGGGCTGAATTTATCAGTTTGCTGTAAAAAACAACATAATGCATCTAAATTTTTTTAAAATCCTTTTATTGGCACATGATGAACACCTGTAGCCATAGATCAATTCAAAGGAAAAGAAAGAAATCAAATAAAAAGAATTATTCACTTTCTAAACTATCATGTTTCGTCTATCTGGAATATGACCACAGATATATAATATATTTCATTGCCTACAATATAATATTTTATTCTTGTTTTTATGGTGAGCTGCGATGCCTTTTGTTTTGTACTTTATGGTCCAGTGCATCAGTCTCCTGGTGTTTGCTGCACTCAGTCATAGTTTACCTTCAGCAAACGTTTTGGGAATGCCAGACCCAATGGTCGACCACGAAAAAGATGAATGGGTGGAATATTAGAAGCACTAGGAAACATAACAGCAGCAGAGGCGAACAGAAGAGCAAAATACCACAAATTATATCTCCCCTCGATGCTGGAAGGCAAATGAGGAAGGGAAGAAGAAGAAGTCATAGTTTACAGCAAGTCTATGATATCAAAAAGTTTTCAGTGATATATATATCTGATGTTATATTTATCTGTTAACCTGTTTTGTCCATTATCTTCAATTCCTGGTTACTTGATCAGGCTGAGTAACCCACTGACATGACTGCCAAGTGTGTCTTGGTAAGCTTTGTTCACACATTTTGATGCTTGCACTGAGGCTGACCCTAATGCCATCGGTGATGGCTGGTGCGTGTTATTGATTTATGTCAAAATTGGGATATGACTATCTCACAAGAGTAACAAAGCCACGTTCATCACATGGATTATTATTCTTCTTCCTTTCAACTCCTTGTGGAGCATAGATCTTCAACAAACACTTTCCAAGCTGTTATGTTTCTTGCCATTCTTCTAAGATCATTCCATGTCGTCTCTATCATCTTCATCTCTGCTTCAATCTGTTTTCTCTAAGAATATTTTGGTCTTCCTCTTTGTCTTTTCCCCTGGGGACTCCAAAAAAAAGGCCTTTCATGTAATATTCTCATTTGGCTTCCGCAGTGTGTGTCCTATCCAACGCCATCATCTTTGTTGTGTCTCTTTATCCACTGGTGTTTGACTGGTAGTTTTCCATAATTCAATGTTAGTAATTTTGTCCTGCCATTTCCATTCTTTTATTCCGCACATGCATCCATTAATGAAGGTCTGTATATTCATGGTTGTCATTTTTGTTGTTCTACATGTTTCACGGCCATATAAGAGGATTTAATAGGACTGACTTAACAATGGAGCTGAACATTTTTTATTTTGGTATTTAACCTAATTTTGTTGGATTTCCATGTTTCCTAGTGCAACGAAGGCTCCTCTTGCTTTTTTGCATCCTTAATTTGGTATCAATCTCTGTTCCTCCTTTGCCTATATCACTGCCCAGATATATATATATAAGATTGCACATCTAGTAGAGGTATTTCTGCTATTGTTATTTGGTTATTGCCAACTACATGAATTCTCATTATTTTGGACTTCATCATCATCATGAGCCATACTGGCTGGTGTAGGCGATCATGTCTTTCCACAATATTTTATCCACCGTGCATCGTATCAATTCTGTTGTTGACTGTTTTCTATGACATGACACCAAGCCATCTAGTATTTTCTCTCTTTGTCGTCTGCAATCTCTCTTTCCTGTATTTTGCTAGTTGTGACCAAGTATTCCAACTTTCCTCTTCTCATGATGTGCCCGAAACATGTTTATTTATTTCTGATTTTTAGGAGCTCACTTTTTGTGTTGGCCTCTTTGAGAATGTCCGCATTGGTCTTTTTAGCTGTCCAGGGAGCTTTCAATATTCTTCTAAGAAATCCCATCTCTATGGCCTCTAATAGTCTTTTCATTTGTTTGTTTACTGTCCATGATTCGCCTCCATATGTCAGAATTGGCTCTAATAACACTGATAAACTATCTTTCTCACTTCTATTGACACAGATTTGTTGCATAAGACATTTTTAATTTTCTGAAGTGCTATTTTTGCTTGAGCTATTCTGCCTCTTATTGAGTGGTGTATCTTCCATCTGATGTTATTATTGTGCCCAAGTGTTTGATGCGTTGCACTTGTTACAGATTTGCTCTGTTTATTTGTATGCTGCATGCTAGTGATGACTGTTTCTTTGGTACGACCATTACTTGTTTTCTTACTATTCAGACTGAGACCTTTCTTCTTGTACCTTTTTTACGATTATGTCTTATTATTTTTTGTAGTTCATTCTCTGTCTCTGCAATTAAGACTGTCATCCGCATATAACAAATTGTTTATGTTGTGACCGTTTACTTCAATTCCTTTTATGTCTACTATCAATCTCATAATATTTTCACTGTAAAGTGAAAACAAATCCAACAACAGAGCACAGCCTTGTCTGACTCCTTGTTTTATATATTGGAACTGTCCTGTTTGGTTGCTAATTCATAGATCTTTCTTTATCTCTGTGGCCCTTTCTATCTTCGGGGTGTGTCCAGTGTTATATATGTCAATGGATAGTTTTCTTATGACTTGTACTCCCAGCTCTCCCAATGCATTTATCTCTTCGATTGTTATATTGTCATGACCTGGATCTTTGTCTCTTTTCATGTGTTGAATTGCCTTCTCAACTTCACTCTGCATTATTGATTGGCCTGTGTCTTTGAATTGTTTAGATCTTGGCGTTCATCATCATAGAGTTGACTGATATATTCTGTCCATCTTTCCATTACCTTCTCCTGTCCCATTATTATACTTCCTTCTTTAATTTCACACATCCTGAAACTTTGACTTCTTTTCTTCCTGTTAATTCATTTAATTGATTGTGCATAAATTGTGAGTCTTTCTTTTGTTGTTTTTCCATTTCCTCACATTTCTGCTTTAACCATCCTTGCTTTGTTTCTCTTTTTTTCTATTTGTTTTGGATCTCTTAGTGCAATATTTTGTATGTCCTTTCTTCTTTCTTATGTTTTTGTTTTTCGTCCATTAGTTCTAAATTTCTTCTGTCATCCATTTCTTTTCGTTGATTTTTTTAGCCACTGGTATTACTTCTTTTGATGTTTGTTGAATCAATTGTTTGAGCATTTCTCACTGCTCCTCGATGTGTAAAAGTAATGTAGTAGTGAACCAGGAGATTGTAGAAAGTGTACAAGCATGGAAATATAACACAGGTACATAGGTTCAAGATGGTGCAGTCTGGGAAATTCTAGAAGGGTAAAAGAGGTGATGTATTGTGTAGCAACTAGGAGACAACGGAAAGTTAGAGTGACAGAATTGGATTGGCCGAATGAGGAAGTTTGGGATAGCAAATAGGAAGAAATATAAGCTTGGGAGACGCTCAACGGCACAGTCAGAGCAGAGTAGTTCATAGTCAGAGCAGAACGTTCAGCAGAGTAGAATAGATCACAGTCAAGTATTCAGTAATTAGAAGTAGTCAGTAGTTGGCCGTCAGTCTCTCCTTGGTCAGTCCAGCTGTGTAAAGTTACAGAGATGATAGATTAGATTGTGAACATTTATAAGAAGGTATGAGATAAACTGATATGTTGTAAAGATCTTGTTGACCTTGAGTGTGGTGACACTGTAACAGATGTTCTGTATTTTCTCAATAGCATTATATCTATTTTGTACTATCGTACTGTACTTATCACTCATCTGTCTATCTACTCTAAGCATTTTTAGTTCTAATTTCATATTTATTGGGGATTTCTGTGTCTTCTGCCGTTTTATTCTCATTTTTCCAACTACTGGTACATGGTCACTATTGCAATCTGCTCATGGCCTTGTTTTAACAAATGTTAGCTCATTCCTTAATCTTTTCTGTACCAGTATAATATCAATTTGACTGTGTACTTTGTTGTCTGGGCTTTGCCAAGTCCATAGTCATCTACGGTACTGCTTGAACAAGATGCTACTTATAATTATTTCATGTATCTTTGCCCAAACTATCTACTCTGTCATTTGTTTCTCCTAGGCCATGTCCTCCAGTCATATTTTGCACTTTAACTGTTCCTACCTTTGCAAATGAAATCCCCTAATATAATAATTATTTCTTGGGATTTACACTGTTCCATGGTTATCTCTAGCTCATTGTAAAAGGTGTCATTGTCTTCTTCACTATTACTTGTTGGTACATAAGCTTGAATTATGTTGATATCCATTGGGCTACCTCTCAATTTTGCTAGCAGAATTCTATCTGATACTGGCCAAAATCCTTTCACTGTTTTGCTTTTATTTATTTAACATGATTCCTACTCCTCTTTGGGAGCTGTGATAGCTCAGTGGTTAGTGAACTGGACTACAACGGACAAGGGGTAGGGTTCGATCTTCGATCCCAACCAACGGCTTCCAGGTTCACCCAGCCTTAAACGGGTACAGGATTTTTTCTGGGAAAGTGAAGCAGCACGGGCGTAATACTGATCACATTACCCCAAAAATCATGTGCTGAAGGTCTGTAAAATATAGTGTCCCGAACACCATATTTCCCTATATGCCATTTGGCGTGATGGGGGTACTTTACTTTACTCTTTTTTTTAACCTACTCCTCTTTCATGTATGGTTCCCTCAGAGTAAATTTTGGTTTTATCTTTATTTTCAGTACCCTATGTTGTGATTTCTCATCAAGTATGCTCATTTTATCTTGCATCTATTGATGATTATGTGCTAGGAGAGCTATGTCATCAGCAAAGTCTAAGTCATTAAGTTGCTTGGTCAGTCACCACTGGATTCCATTTCTGCTGTACTGAGCTATTTTCATAATCCAATCTATGGCCAGCTGAAAGAGAAATGGAGATAAAGACATCCCTGCCTTACTATTGTTATTTCAAAAGCTTCTGTAAACTGCCCTTCGTGCACAACACAGATTATTGCTCTTGGTTAGTACTCTTAGTTTGTCAGAAATCTTACACTGACAATGGTGTAGTTTCTTAAAATAAACATTTGCTATTCTCACCTATTAAGCTGAATTGTTCAGACATTTTCAAATCTGAAAAATTGTCTTTGCTTCACTAACATAATTGAAGACAAACACATCACTTATCACAAAATAAGTCAAAGACTTTTAGTGAAGTGTTTTGAATAAATTCCCTATTCTCTTAAATTAAGCAAAAAACTGTATTTAAGATTCATTTTCAGTTCACATACATGAACCAGATGTGCACTCAGTAATAGGAGATGACAATCTCATACAATTATCCATTGATAGTCTCTGTAATTGAAGTCAAAAAAGTTACTTCTAGATTTCTGAATTTATTTATCAACAGATTTTCTGGAACTACTAAAATAGCTTGGTCATTTTGAGATGATGTTTGAAACAACCTACATACATGAAACATGACATCATGCTCTCATTTATCATAAAAATGAATAGATCTATCATCTGTAAAATCTAGAGTCAGAACTCTGAATATGCATGTCAGATATAACAATAGTTGTAGTTACAAATAGTAACAGAACTTTGGCCTTCTTGTCCTGAAAGCATTGAACAATAATACCACTTGAGAGTATTTGTTTATGGAACTGCTACATTTATGCAAGCTGATTCTGAGATGGCACACATGTCCACAAACACTGCATGGAAAAGCTGTATATGATTACTCACGATCACTGTTCCTAGACAGCTAAAAAGATCAATGAGGAAATTCTCAAAGAGGCCAACACAAAGAGGGAGCTCTTAAAAAACATCAGAAAGAAACAATCAACATTTTTCGGGCACATCATGAGAAGAGGAAAATTTGAATACTTGGTTACAACTGGCAAAATAAAAGGAAAGAGAGACTGTGGACAACAAAGAGAGAAAATACTGGATAGCTTGGTGCCATGGCATGGAAAACAGTCAACAACAGAACTGATATGATGCACTGTAGATAGAAGATTGTGGGAGGACATGATCGCCTGCGCCAACTGGTATGGCACATGATGATGATTACTTAAGTCTCAGGTGTGTTTACTTCAAGTTTTAGTGAGATGTCTCTCCCCCTCACCTCTCTATATATTTTGTTTCAAAACTGTTTTTCACCCATCGTGATCTTGTGCAATGTCCATGCATCTACAGCATGTGGCAATGTCTCAAGTTAGGTAAACAACAAACTTCAAGCAAAGTGTAGGGCAGCCCCTCTTCCAGCAAGATCACCATACACAATGTCTTTTGTGATTCTGTCCACTTCTCATGCATATCATACCATTAGCCAGCCTAAACAACATTGGTTCAAGGAAGGTATAGATTCAGACATTGGCTTTTTCTAAAACTGTCAGATAGTAAACCTACTAAAGCAGGACTTGTACGTGGAGTGCAGCACACAGCCTATGATCACATCAATTAACAATACTAATTGAATGTAAAATTCAAAATGAAATGTGCCTGAATATTGTCAAATGAGAACATAACTATCTTACAAACACTTGGCTTGAGACAGTGCTTGGTGCTGAGTATTATTATTATTAACACCAGTAATTAATACTGAATTAGACGAGCAGCAATTTGGATTCAAGAAAAATAGTGGGACAAAAGAAGCCATATTCAGCATGAGGACATTGATGGAAAAGTACATAGAAGTAAACAAACCAATATATGCCTGCTTCATAGACTACACCAAAGCATTTGATAGAATACACCATAATCAACTAGACTGTCTAAAAGATATAAATCTGGATGACACAGACATACGACTAATATGTAATTTGTACTGGGAGCAAACATAAAATATAACAAGGAAAACTCTACACCCATTGATATAAAAAGAGGAGTAAGACAAGGATGCATCTTATCACCAAGCTTGTTCAATCTATACACTAAGCAAATCTTTAAAAACATCACAGAGATGCCAGGCCTAAACATTAATGGAAAGATAATCAATAACCTAAGATATGCTGATGATACTGTACTATCTATCCATCGTCCTTTTGAGCCGAAGACGGCACATAGGGCAGAACCACAGTCTCAAAAACAGAAACCTTGTGTGCCAAAATGGCACATATTGCAGAGATGACTGCTCTAAAAGCAGTGGAAACAGATGTAAATGCAGTGGAAAAGCAGTAAAAGTATCTGGAAACAGATACTGTACTACAAGCAGAAAATGCTAAAGATCTACAACAATTACTTAAGTTAATGTAATAAACATGTTGTTGTTGCATGCCTTTCGAGCCGTAACCGGCCCATAGGGCGTAGACCAAGATACACCTTCTCCTATATGAATTTTTGTTCTAGCAGTTTTCTTTTAAAGATATTTTATCAAATCTCGCCATCTGTCTCTGTTCTGTGCAAGCAGTTCTATCTCATTGAGGGAGCCGATTCCTGCTGCTCTTGCCTCTCTCATCAATGTTCTTCTCAGTGTCTCCCTGGTCTTCCTCTTTTTCTTTTACCTGTTGTTTCCCATATGAGGGCTTGCTTTGCTATTCGATTATTATCTCTTCTCATCACATGTCCAACGTATGACCATCGTCTTTTCTTTATTACTGAAGATATTAGTGGTTGATTGGCGATTTCTCTAATTTCCTCGTTTGTTTTGAATTTGTTCCATTCTATACCAAGTATTTTCCTTAGACATTTATTTTCGAATGCGTTCAACTTTGTTTCTATATCTCTTGTTGTTTTCCAGCTTTCACATGCATACGTAAGGTTGATAGTACATTAATAAACATGACAAGCAAAAAAATATGGACTAGATAAGAATATCAAAAAGGCTAAAACTATGATCATAAACAAAGGAAATTCTCAAGACCTACAATTAAATACCAAAGTTGAAGAAATACATCTGGAGACAGTTCAGAGGTACAACTACTATCTAGGACATATTATAAACAGCGATGGAAAATGATTTGTACATCTGAAATAAACAAAAGAATAGGTATGGCAAAAAGCAATTTTAATGCCATGAAAAATATACTAATATCAAAACAAATACCAGAGCTAAAAACTAAGAATAGCAAAATGTTACATCTTCTCGATATTCCTGTATGGTGCAAAAACATGGACATTAGACCAGAAAATCAGAAAACAGAATAGAAAATTGAAGCCTTTGAAATGTGGATTTATAGAAGAATAGGTAGAATTGGATGGAAAGAAAAAAAAACAAACAATGAAGTTTTAAAACAACTGAAAATAAAAAGAGAACTACTAAATACAATTAAGACAAGACAAATGAAATTTTTGGGGCATGTTAAAAGACACAACAGCCTACTGAAAAGTAATATTGGAAGGGAAAATAGAAGGTAAAAGAGGCAGAGACAGACCAAGACTAATTTGGACGAGTAACATCTAATGATGGACAAGTCAATCTATGACAGCCTGCACCACCAAAGTAAAAAACAGAGTAGAATGGCGATCCATGGTAGCCAACCTTCGTTGCGGAGAAGGCACTCGATGATGATGATGATGACGTGAATCTAAGAAACAAGGAAACAATTACCATCAGTATAAAAACTGTACATATTGATATATTATATTCTTGGCTGAATTTGTTATGTTCAAAAGACACTTTACTGTAACTTTAACTGTAATAATGACTGTAACAGTGCCAGTGCCTACTTTTTGAAAATAAAAAATCCAACTAAGAATTATTATATTATTTTATATTATATACAGTGTGTAAACTGTGTAGTGTAATTGTTTCCTTGTTTCTTAGATTCACGTAGTAGATGACAAACATCGATTAATAGAATAAGATTGATCCAATCGATCACAAATATCATTTTGCCATCTTTACTTTACTACTTTACTTTAGTTTAGTTAGAGAAATAGATGGTCATGGCGACATGATGATGGGAATGGACAAAAAAAAAGACACTACAAAAAAAATGGTAATCCAAAATAAATGCCAATTTACATTATCATTATTATACAAAGACAAATAAATCAGGTGATAATGGTCCCTCCTAAGGCTAAAAATAACCCGTCTGTTATTTGAAAATTTGGATGTGAAACAAATAACGATAAAAATTACAAAACGAAACTCAGGACTGGTGTGAAGACTGGGCTAGGATGAGAGTCAAATACAAAAAATGTATAGTTGATTTGTCAGTCACTGTGTGTGAGTCCTAAGTCAACGAATAGTCCATTTCGATTGATGAAACATTGATAATAAAAAACTAGATAAAATTGTCTTGGATCTGAGATGATAAAATGTAGATACACGTACCGCTAATGTACATTCTTCCCCGTTCAATATTTTGACGGTTAGGTGCATTATTGTTGCTGATGTCCCAACACAACGACTCGTCGGCCTGTCTGTGGTGGTGGTGGCTCCCTGCTGCTGAACTTGAGGCCTGCAACAGCATAGCCAGATAAGCTCTACCTACACAAGCCAAGCGTTATATATATCTCATGTTAACCATGTCAGCAATTCAAGTATTTGGGCACAATGTTCACAGAAGATGGAAAACTAGACATAGAAATTGACATGAGAATACAAAAAGCAAATGATGTCACATACCAGCTTTCACCATTGCTAAGACATCCAAACATTTCTATGCCAGCTGAACAACAAATGATAAATAGCATTTTCATACCAACTTTGTGCTATGAAAGTCAAACATGGACCCTTTCTAAATCCCATTTAAGAAAGATCAATACATGTGAGATGTGATGCTTGAGAAAAGTAACAAATACACAAGAAGAGATAGAATACCAAATGAAACCATAAGAAAAATGGTAGAAACTAAACCCTGCCAAGAATATATAGAACAACAATAACTTAAATGGTTTGGCCACCTGGTCAGAATGAATCCTTATCAATCACCATCAAGGGCGTTCTTCTCGAGAATGCATGGGAAAAGACCAAGAGGAAAACGCCAAACCCAGAAGAAGATGGATAAATGCAGTAACAGAGACATGTAACAACAAAGGAAAATCACTAATTCAGACAGTTCGGACAGCTCAAGAACGACAAATGATATAAACCACGACACCTTTTAGGTATCAGCGAAAAGAGAAAAGAAGAACCATGTAGTGTTAAAATCTGAGAGCTACAACTACCTTGGACATACTATAACCAATGATGAAAATTGTAACATTGAAATAAACAAAAGAATAGGTATGGCAAAAAGTAATTTTAATGCCATGAAAAATATACTAACATCAAAACAAATAACAGCAGGGCTGAAACTAAGAATAGCAAAATGTTACATCTTCTCAATACTCCTGTATGGTGCAGAAACATGGACATTAGACCAGAAAACAGAACAGAAAATTGAAGCCTTTGAAATGTGGATTCACAGAAGAATATGTAGAATTGAATGGAAAGAAAAGAAAACAAACGATGAAGTTTTAAAACAACTAAATATAGAAAGAGAACTACTAAAAACAATTTAAGACAAGACAAATTAAATTTTTAGGACACGTTAAAAGACACAACAGCCTAATAAACGTAATTTTGGAAGGGAAAATACAAGGTAAAAGAGGCAGAGGCAGACCAGACTAACATGGACGAGTAACATCAAAAGATGGACAAGTCAATCTATGACAATCTGCACCATCAAAACAAGAAACAGAGTGGAATGGCGGTCCATGGTAGCCACCTTCGATGCGGAGACGGCACTTGGTGATGATGATAATGATGAACCATGTCGTCAATCAAAACAGTGAAATATATTTCGTGTGATCACACATTTCGTTTATTTGTAAATTGAAAATATTCTTCTTTTCTAACTCTAGTTAATCTGTTTCATCTTACCCGTGGACATAACAGTGTGTGCACCGCCAGTCCTTGGCTCGCACTTTTGTAGAGTAATGTAGAGTTATAACTTACTATATAACTATAGCTATAACTTTTTAGACCGCAACGTCAGTATTTTGTTGTGTTACTTTTTTGTAAAGCTGTCACTATTCTTTATATGAGTGTACGTTACACCCCACTGCTTTCTCCTTAATACCTGCTTTACCGCAGCACTGCAATTATTTGCCTGTTCCCTAACCCTTTTCAACTATAACTTGCTATAACATATTCTCCACTTTGTTCGATCACGGATCTTTACTAACAGGATGCTCATAGTCTAACACAATGTACTTTTCTTCTGTCATATTTTCCGTCAGTCATCCTGTTGTTGGTATGTTTTTCTTATGCCATCATTCTCGTGTCAGCTGTATGACAGTTCTTGCATTGTATTGCTCAAGTTACTGTATAACAGCTACATGTCTTTTTGTTCAAAACCAGCAGCTGTTATCAATCCAATTCATTGTTATGATAATATCGTTATATATATATGTTTCCATTTCCTCTTTGTTATTGCACAAGTTGAGCAGTTCAATAATGCTGATTTTGTTTGGCTAAAATAATTCTAGGTAAAATATTCATCAGATATGCAACATGAAATCTTGTAATATTTGGTGTTTCCCTTGCTTCCTGTTAATCTCGGCGTTCAGATCCTATATAGTACATACCTTGGTCCGTCGCCGTAATGTTTTAAAAAAATTTTTTTTAATGTTTACCGTCACCTTTCTTATACATTTAAACACTGTTAATATTTCACTAAAATGTGAGTTCGTTAGTTGGGGGATAGTAATTCATTTGCGAGAGTTAACTTCAAATTCGAGCAATATTTGCAGAAGGTCTGGAGTGACCAATGAATATTGAGGAAATCACATGCACACAGATGTGCAGGCACAAGGTTGATGTATATCGACAGTCATGTGTATACAACTCGAGGTCACACAAATCGCTAAATGATGGCCATAAATTAAATCGTGAAAGAAGCGGCGTCATTCATTTGATTTCCAGCAACTTATAAGGAAAGAACCAACTTGTATGAGCTGAGATTTCTTACTATGTTGTTTGTTTACGCAGGACTAGGATTCTTTACCAACATATTCTTCAGGCTTTAACTTATAGATTGTATCTTTCAAAACGAGACTAATTATGGCCATTTGATAGGCTCTGGCATACAAGGCCTATCTTACGAAAAGCTGTGAACCATGACACAGTTTATTACTAAAAGCAACACTAATGGTTATAATTCCTATTTTAAACACATGTTTTAAATATTTGATGTTACGCAAGACGGACTAACCTTTATTCTTCAAATTGTCGTCGCGTCGAATGATTCGACACTCTCCAAAGAAATTCTAAAGATAAAACAGTGCTTTCATTAGAACATATGATACTTGGAATGGTGTGGAACAAGATGATTATGTTGATGATGGTGATGATGATGATGAAGCTGAAGTAGAAGAAAGAGTAGAGAGATGAAGAAGAAGAATGATAAATTATGTTAGGCAAATAATGTTTAAACATATTCACAATAAAGCAGCATTCAGTATCACCATTCATTTATTATCGGTGTATTGATTAATGAGTGACACAAGAGGCCGGAATAACAACTGGGTTGAATGTGCTCAATGACTCATAGCTGACTGGTTACGACAGGATCTGCGCTATTATCCGATCGAGGTACAACTCCACATTCTCACAGTGATAATAGACTAACCAATCTGGCCAAGAGGGTAGGGATCGAGAGGGAAGGCAGCCCCAAAAAAATGTGAAACTGACTACGGATGTTCCAGCTCTGCGAACAAGACAAGACTAAACAAAAGACCAACGTTTCGACCAAACAAGTCTTCAACTGGGACGAAAGCTTTGTCACGAATTGTCAAAAGAATTTAGGGTTTTTCGTCGTAGGCTCCTTTCACTAGAGTAATCAGGATTCTAAAGGGAGTGAAATTGTTGTGTGTACGACATTGTTGTGTGCTATGTCATCGTAATAGCTCATCGTACATCCCTAGACCGGCCGTACGTTAATCTTACGGTCTGTTGTTTGATGTGCGACGGGAATAATCTGACGACTGTGTGTCTATATGTTCGGAATTGGAGTCAACAACGATGGCCTAACATCATCAAGCGCTATACATTTTTTTTTAATACGACTATCATCATTTTCAAGAGGACGTGAACTTCCGGTATATGGTGGATAGGCGGCGGGAACAATTGAAGGCTATGCATGAAAAGTGTTCCTTGTTGCAGTTTCCTTATATTCAAAGTCCGGCTTGTTGCAGGAGCTACTGAGTTAAGTGCTCTGTGCACACCGTGAGCTGTGTGTCTCATCCGTTTTGATCATGTTTCGATATTCCAATTGTTTACGATGAATGATGATATCGTACGACAGGGAACAATTGGCTGTGTTCACTTTCTGCGCGGTTTCACCTATTGCCTTTTGGCGTGTGCTGAGACTGCTACGATGGGGACTACAGTTACCTTTCTTTGTTTGGGAGATGAGGTATTAATTCGGATGATTCCAGTGACACGGGCGGTTGAGCAATTATGGATTTTAATTCGTTTGCAGTGATACCGGGGCCTTCCATAACCAAATAACAAAAAAAATACTATACAAAACATAAATACAAACCAGAAGAGGCATAGTAGAAGTAAGACGAGTAACGGTGAGAGATGACAGGGAATAATATTTAATATTTTGTATATTTGATATCAGTGCTTATTTCCATTGATAAATGATTCACTGCCACTACTCATTTTTGTTTTTACTTTGTCATCTCTTACCGTACCTCGTCTTACTTCTATTGTGTCTTTTCTGGTTTGGATTTATGTTTCATTTGTAGTTTGTTTTACCTGATGAAAACTTTTGCCGAAACGTTGTAATTTGTCTTGTCTCTCTTTTGGATTAATACTGGTGTTTGCGTGAGATTGATTTTATAACAAAAAACACGGCTATAGATGTCAAGCTTATTGTATTAATGTATATAACAACTGTCGCATTGAGTATGAGGATCAAATATGTTTTTTTTAAATGTATTTGTTGTGTTTTCTATGCCATCATCATTGTGTCGCATATCCGTTGCATTCACCAAAACCGTATGAAGGAATCTCAGTCTCTAGCCAGATCTCCCACTTCTTATGTCGTCATGCTCAAGGTCTCCTGGATGTCTTGAAACTGCCTTCTTCTCGGTCTGCCCCTGATGCGTCGCCCAGGAACCATCTTCTTCCTCTTCTACCTTTTTAGCTCCCAGTGGAGCATAGGTCTTCAACAAACACTTTCCAAGTCGTTCTGTTTTTTGCCATTCTTTTAAGATCATTCCATGTCTTCCCCATCATCTTCATCTCTGCTTCTATCTGTCTTCTCCAAGAATTCCTTGGTCTTCCTCTTTGTCTTTTCCCCTGGGGATTCCAAAAAAAGGGCCTGTTGTGTAATACTCTCAGTTGGCTTCCGTAGTGTGTGTCCTATCCAGCGCCATCGTCTTCGCTGTATCTCTTTATCCACTGGTGTTTGACTGGTACATTTCCATAAATCTATGTTAGTGATTTTGTCCTGCCATTTCCATCCTTTTATCCTGCGTAAGCATCCATTAATGAAAGTCTGTATCTTCGTGATTGTCAATTTTGTTGTTCTCCATGTTTCACAGCCATATAATAGGAACGCCTTAACATTTGAGTTGAAAATTTTTATTTTAGTATTTAACCTAATTTCTTTGGATTTCCATATGTTTCCCGGTGCAATGAAAACTCCTCTTGCTTTTGATATCCTTATTTTGGTATCATTTTCTGTTCCTCCCTCTTTATCTATATTACTGCCCAGATATATGTAAGATTGTACATCTAATATAGGTAATTCTCCCTCCTAGTTTTATTTGGTTATTGCCAACTGTATGAATTCTCATAATGTTGGTCTTATCTCTATTAATCTTCAGTCCTAGCTGTTGTGATTTCTCATCAAGTATGCTCATTTTATCCTGCATCTGTTGATGGCTGGGTAACCATGCCTTCCATTATTGTTCTTTCCAACCCACTGTGTCTATTGACGTGGCTATAGTATTTTAATCTAAGGTATGCTGATACAGTCTTAATCTCTAAGAGTAAAAATGAGTTACATGAAATGTTGGACATTATAGTGACAGAAAGCAAAAATAAAAGACAGCCTTAATAGCAAAAAGACAGAGGTAATGGTAACAACAAAGAAAAAGACATCACCTCAGTGCAAAATAAAGACAAGTGGAACAATATTAAAACAAGTAAATGTATTTGGGAACTTTGTTAACCTCAGATAGAAGATGCACAAAAGAGGTGAGATGCAGAATGGCTCAGGCAAAAGCGGCTTTCCAAAAAATGAGGAAGATACTATGCAATTCATTTTTGACAATAGAAACAAGAAAAAGAGTTCTTAAATGTTACTTAGAGCCAGTCTTAACATATGGATGCGAATCATGGACAATAGGATAACAGACAAGAAAATCACTGGAGTCTGCAGAAATGTGGTTTTACAGAAGAACGTTGAGAGTACCATGGACAGCTAAGAAGAGTAATGAAGATGTTCTGAGAGAGGTCAAAGCAAAAAAAGAGCTAATTTCCAATATTAGGAGGAAACAATCATCATTTGTTGGCCTTGTAATGAGAAGAGAACAACTGGAATATATTGTAACAACTGGAAAAAAATGAGGGACGAAGAGATAGAGGGAAGCAAAGAGAAAAAATAGCAGACAGCTTAAGAGAATGGCTTGGCAGAAGGTCAACAACAGAAAGGATAAATAGCTGCCGAGATCGAAAGTTGGGAAGATACATGATCACCTACGCCCGCAGGCCCGGTACTTGTTGATGATGATGATAGTATTTTAATTTCCTCTGTAGAATGGTGTTTATAAGACAGTTCATTTTGTAATTTAAATCTGTTAATATGTCTTCATTGCTCTTTTCATTATCCAAGGTATCTTTGGGTTTTTCTGTAGCATTATGTTTGGAATTAATCTTTTCTCTTCTTTTGATGTTTGCAGTGTTGTGACATTTCAAAATAAGTACAAGTTTGTGGTGAGCAGACGCTTACTTGTGTTTCAGTTATTATTTTTAATTTCTTTAATCAACGGTGAGTCAGAGATGAACGGACCAAACAGAATTAGGAGAACCTTGTTGATGCCCTTCCAGGTAAGCAAAATAATAATAATAATAATAATAATAATAATAAGAAGAAGAAGAAGAAGAAGAAGAAGAAGAAGAAGAAGAAGAAGAAGAAGAAGTAGTAGTAGTAGAAGAAGAAGAAGAAGTAGAAGAAGAAGAAGAAGAAGTAGAAGAAAAAGAAGAAGTAGAAGTAGAAGAGGAAGTAGAAGAACAAGTAGAAGAGGAAGTAGAAGAAGAAGTAGAAGAAGTAGAAGAAGTAGAAGAGAAATGCATAAGCATCGTGACTTACAGAAAAACGTCATTAATTAAAAACAAAACAACTGATTGCGTAATCTTTCACAGATTTAATGGACAGTAAGGTGCAAGGTGTTGATGCAAAACTCATGAAATCAAGAGCTCTAGTACTTCAGGGCCGAAGAACATAAATATGTAGCGTATAACTAAGAATGTCAGTGCACGCAGAAAGCTTGAACGTTTCTTTAGCTGGAACCAAATCTATAATTCTGAACTGGTCCAACTCCCCTCGGTAACCATGGAGACATGAACTCGCCTAACCAAGCATTTTCTCCCATTAACATTTAACAGATTGTTTTGCACAGTCTTCTTCACCTTGTGATCCAGTTCCTGTGTCTTCAGCACGCATTTGCTCTGTTCAAGTGATTAGGGATCAGAGAGGCCAGACAACCCGATCTTTAACAAACGTCGCTCTGAAGTTGGATGTTTTTTTGGGAAACAAGTACACCATCATGAATAATATTTGGCAGTGTTTCCTAGTGTTCGGCTTTTCGTGACAAGGCGCAGTGCCAAGGAGTACGGGTTCGATCCTGCTTCGGACCAAATATTGTTCTTTGTTTTTTTTATGTTGTTGTTTATTTGTCTTTTTTTTCTGAGTGCTGTAAGACATACCTCTTCCTCCTTTGATTCGCTGAATTATCGCCTCGGACGTTTCCCTCTATAATAATATTCATTTATTATTATTTGTCTCCTGCATCATCATCATTATCGTCGTCATCTAGTACCGTGCCTGCTGCCGTTGGTGATCATGTCTCTCCACAACTTTCGATCTCGGCAGTTATCATTTTTGTCGTTGACCTTCTGCCAAGCCATTCTTTTAAGCTGTCTAGTATCTTTTCTCTTTGCTTCCCTCTATATTTTCATCCCTCAATTTTCAGTTGTCACAATATATTCCAGCTGTTCCCTTCTCGTTACATGGTAAAACAATGATTGTTTCTTCCTAATTTTGGAAATTAACTCTCTTCTTGCTTTAGCCTCTTTCAGAACGTTTTCATTACACTTCTTAGCTGTCCATGGTATTCTCAACGTTCTTCTGTAGAACCACATTTCTACAGCCTCCAGTGCTTTTCTTGTCTGTTGTCCTATTGTCCATTATTCATATCTATATATTACGACTAGCTCTACATAGAATTTAAGAACTTTTTATTGTTTCTATTGTCAAAAATGGTATGAACAGTATCTTCCTCATTTTTTTAAAACGTGCTTTTGCCTGAGTCATTCTGCATCTCACCTCCGTTGTGCATCTACCACCTCAACTCTATTGTGCATCTACCATCTCACCTCTGTTGTGCATCTACCATCTCACATCTGTTGTACATCTACCACCTCACCTTTGTTGTTCATCTACCATCTCACATCTGTTGTTTATCTACCATCTCACCTCTGTTGTACATCTACCATCTCACCTCTGTTGTACATCTACCATCTCACCTCTGTTGTACATCTACCATCTCACCTCTGTTGTACATCTACCATCTCACCTCTGTTGTACATCTACCATCTCACCTCTGTTGTACATCCACCATCTCACCTCTGTTGTACATCTACCATCTCACCTCTGTTGTACATCTACCATCTCACCTCTATTGTACATCTACCATCTCACCTCTATTGTACATCCACCATCTCACCTCTGTTGTACATCTACCATCTCACCTCTGTTGTACATCTACCATCTCACCTCTGTTGTACATCCACCATCTCACCTCTGTTGTACATCTACCATCTCACCTCTGTTGTACATCCACCATCTCACCTCTGTTGTACATCTACCATCTCACCTCTGTTGTACATATACCATCTCACCTCTGTTGTACATCTACCATCTCACCTCTGTTGTACATCTACCATCTCACCTCTGTTGTACATCCACCATCTCACCTCTGTTGTACATCTACCATCTCACCTCTGTTGTACATCTACCATCTCACCTTTGTTGTTCATCTACCATCTCACCTCTGTTGTACATCTACCATCTCACATTTGTTGTTCATCTACCATCTCACCCCTGTCGCAACATGTTGTAGTGTAAAATACGATGCAACGTAACTTACGGCGACTCAACACCCTTGTAATGGCTGACGATGAAGAGAAATAGTAGTTGGACAAAAAACTAAGAAGTAATACATCACAACTTCCAATCGCGTTCACGGAATTCTTATTATTATTATTATGCGTCCACTCAGCGAATGTTTCTCTTCACAACCTGCCCTTAAAAGGGTTCATTGATGCAGTTGACATCAAGCAGTCAGTGGTTCTAAAAGGTAACGGTTCCCCGGGTCGACCCCAGTGGCATTCGATCAGTGTCATTATCCAACACATCCAACCACTGACAACACATCCAACCACTGACAACACATCCATCCACTGGCATCACATCCAACCACTGACAACACATCCATCCACTGACAACACATCCAACCACTGACAACACATTCTAGTCAACAGCACAGCAGCCAAGAAGACATCAACAGTGTAGACGAGACATAGTCAGCAAAGATAAATTAGTTCCATTAATTAAAGGCATTAAATCAAGTTTCTTTCTTTTCATATGTGTTTGTTCACCGGCTACTGCTCTCTGTCCGATCCGCCTTTAGACAGGTGTTAAGGTAGGTCGCACCATGTTAAAAACCTGTGATAGCTGTTTCACTCTGCCCAACCTTCATTTATTCTTGGTCTAGCGTAAAGGTAAAGGTAAAGTACGAGACTTGAACCGGCGTCTTAGCACGCGGGTTTACACCCATATGTGCTCGGCCGCCTATCCAGAAATGTTCGGATATTTCTGTATAGTGTAGCCTCAAGCATCGAAACTCAGATGCGAAGCGACGTTCCTCACCTTCCCAGGATAATATCCTGGTACCCATTTCTGCCAACGGCTGGGTCGACCGTAGGGGTATTTTTTTTTTCCAACCACGAGTACAATTCACACTGCTCCCAGTGGGAATCGAACACGGGTTGTCCGAACGTCGGTAGTCCAGTCGGGTGGTTTTCCCAACTAGGCTACCGAGGTCTAGCGTACATTTAACTACTACTAAAAGACTGAATAGTCCGCTTCATCATCTGCACTTAAAAGGACAAGACGAGGGGGTGGGGGAGGGGGGGGTGTAGATTGCGCCTTTCGGCCCAACACATCTGACATTCATCATCAAGTACCGGGCATACTGGCGTAGGTGATCATGTCTCTCCACAACTTTCGATCTCGGCAACTATTTATCATTTATGTTGTTGCCCTTCTTCCAAGCCATTCTCTTAAGCTGTCTGCTATTTTTTCTCTTTGCTTCCCTCTATCTCTTCGTCCCTCAATTTTTCTAGTTTTACAATATATTCCAGTTGTTCTCTTCTCATTACATGGCCAAAAAATGATGATTGTTTCTTCCTAATATTGGAAATTAGCTCTCTTTTTTGCTTTGACCTCTCTCTGAACATCTTCATTACTCTTCTTAGCTGTCCATGGTACTCTCAACATTCTTCTGTAAAACCACATTTCTACAGACTCCAGTGATTTTCTTGTCTGTTGTCCTATTGTCCATGATTCGCATCCATATGTTAAGACTGGCTCTAAGTAACATTTAAGAACTCTTCTTCTTGCTTCTATTGTCAATAATGGATTGCACAGTATCTTCCTCATTTTTTGGAAAGCTGCTTTTGCATGAGCCATTCTGCAACTCACCTCTTTTGTACATCTTCCGTCTGAGGTTAACAAAGTTCCCAAATATTTAAATTCATTTACCTTTTTTAATATTGTTCCACTTGTCTTTATTTTGCACTGAAGTGATGTCTTTTTCTTTGTTGTTACCATTACCTCTGTCTTTTTGCTATTAAGGCTGAGTCCTTTATTTTTGTTCTCTTTCACTATAATGGCCAACATTTCTTGTAACTCATTTTCACTCTTAGCGATTAAGACTGTATCATCAGCATATTTTAGATTATTTATGTTGTGACCTCCAATTGTTATTCCAGTCATGCCCCTTATGGATCTTCAAATAATTTCACTATAAATACTAAATAATCTGGTGACAGCACACAACCTTGTCTAACACCCTGTTTTATTTGTTGAAACATTCCCAATTGGTTTCCAGTTCTTATGGCCGATGTTTGTTGCTAGTACATGTTCTTCATTATTCTTAGATCTTTGCTTGCATGTGACATTAGCACGACATTATTTTAGTACCGGGTTGCATTTGGTCTTCGATCACGCCTTGCTTGGCCAGACCGGACAATCTGTTTTCAGAAACATCGATGGGAGGTGGAGGAGGGGCTTGATAACATTTGTTGTTCGTCGATCCTGACGCATGCAGTCAGCTGTGAGTCACTGACTGTTCTCAGCCTTGCTGTTCGCTGATGCTGACGCATGCAGTCAGCTATGGGTCACTGATTACTCTCGGTCTTATTGTTGCTGATCCTGACGCATACAGTCAGCTGTAAGTCACTGACTGCTCTCGGCCTTGTTGTTCACCGATCTTGACGCATGCAGTCAGTTATGGGTCACTGACTGCTCTCGGCCTTGTTGTTGCTGATCCTGACGCATGCAGTCAGCTGTAAGTCACTGACTGCTCTCGGCCTTATTGTTGCTGATCCTGACGCATGCAGTCAGCTGTAAGTCACTGACTGCTCTCGGCCTTGTTGTTCACCGATCTTGACGCATGCAGTCAGCTATGGGTCACTGACTGATTTCAGCTCGCTGCCAAAAGGACGTTTTGGCTCTATCACGACACATGTGATTTAATCTTTGAGTACATCGTTTTGCCGTTTATCCCAGACCGCTACTCACCAGACTAGCTTGTTTCCAAAGCTGTTGCGGGGAGCTGGAGTAAGATTTTGATCAGCTCTAGTTCTCTTACCCTGATAGGGGGAGCAGAAGCGCCTGCGACATGCGGTCGCAATAGCAGGGTCGGCGCACCATCAGCTGACCAAGACCTAGCAGTTCTACCTCCTCGTGGTCTCCCCTGGAAACAGTCTGCGTCAAACCAGACTGGCTAACAGAAGCTAGGATCGTCGTGTTCCCTGTAGTGGTGGCTGTTACTGATATAGAGGACCCAGTATTGCTGTATCTCTATGCTGGACTAGTAGTCTCCCAGCATAGCCTGGGAAAGACGAACTCCAACTTCTCCAGTAAGAACCGGGAATGTAATGAAAGTCATTACGACCCGCCACATCAAATGAGTCAAAGCGCAACCTGCCCGCATCAACTCGTGGCAATCCGTCAACAACTTACCCTGATAGCATGAAGTCCTGTAACTGTCTGCGTTGCTATGTACACTTAAGCTTCCTGCAAGTATTGGTTTCCCTCGGAATAACTTCGCTAGACTAATTATTATTGCTGGTATCAGCGTGACGCTTTCGCCTTCACTGAATAAATAAAGTATTGGCTGTCAGGGTCAGTGAAACAGAACTTTTGACATGTTTAATTAGCCCACCATTCTACCCTGGTAGCCAAGAGAACAGACTAATCGATCTGACAAAGTGAACAGGGCCTGAAGAGGTAGGTTAAGTTCGAAACACACAAAAAAATGCAATTCTGATATTCATTTAAAAATGCGTTTGGTATCGCAGCAATTCGCAGCTTGCTTTAAACTAACGACGAAACTTAGTCAATAAACGTACTTACTTTGTAAACGGACGAGGAAGTGAATCGTAAGCACTTATAAAGTTAAGTGTTCATGATATTCTCAGTTATTTTCTATTAACATCATCATCATCATGTACCCTGCCGGTTGGCGTAGGCGATCATGTCCCTCCACAATCTTCTATCTACAGTGCATCGTATCAGTTCTGTTGTTGACTGTTTTCCATGTCATGACACCAAGCTATCCAGTATTTTCTCTCTTTGTCGTCCGCGATCTCTCTTTCCTTTTATTTTGTCAGTTGTAACCAAGTATTCCAACTTTCCTCTTCTCATGATGTGCCCAAAAAATGTTGATTGCTTCTTTCTGATGTTTTTTAAGAGCTCCCTTTTTGTGTTGGCCTCTTTGAGAACTTCCTCATTGGTCTTTTTATCTGTCCAGGGAACTTTCAACATTCTTCTAAGAAATCCCATCTCTGTGGCCTCTAACCGTCTTTTCATTTGGTTGTCTACTGTCCATGATTCGCTTCCATAGGTCAGAATTGGTTCTATATAGTTTATATTAACACCCCCCTCCAAAAAAAAAAAAAAAAATGCGAATATTTTGCTATAACCGCCAAAGATTTTTTAGTTTTTTGGGTAATATTTAACTTTATTATTTTCTTTTAAAGTTTATATTGCCGGATCAATGCAGATATCTATTTAATTATTAAATGGTTATGGAAGGCCCCGGTATCACTGCAAACGAATTAAAATTCATCATTGCTCAATCGCCCGTGCCAGTGGAATCATCCGAATTATAATTACTTACTAGCTCATCTCCCAAACAAAGAAAGGTAACTGTAGTCCCCATCATAGCAGTCTCAGCACACGCCAAAAGACATAAGGCGAAACCGCACAGAAAGTGAACACAGCCAACTGTTCCCCATCATACGATATCATCATTCATCGTAAACAAAATTATTAAATATTAGCATGTAGTTACACAGGTCTCACAGTCTCAGTGGTCAGTGCAATGTTTAATGTTAAGTCCATGTTTTCCACAGAACCAGAGGTGAACAATTTTCTTTAGTAAAATAAAAATAAAAACATCACGTTGATTGGATGAACTGCTTAATTAGCAACAACAACGAAATGTATATAACTGTTAAATGTTTATAACTTCAACAGTTAAAAATGAAAAAGTTTAAACCTGAAATAAACAAGTACAGGACAACAAGCGTACTGAAGTGACACGTAACTAGGCCAGACATCCGCTCCGTTTATTTAACACCCTCCCACGTCTAATTTCAACCACGTAAGTAATCACTCCCTTATTATTTCACACATTCCTAGTTATTAACACTGTGCACATAACCTAATTTTTCAACAAATAAAACCGAATTAAAAGTATTATACAGCTTTCATATATGGGAAAAATAAAATAAAAATGCGCTTGAAGTGTAGGGTATATAAAAGAGCGGAAGAGCTTGACAGACGACATTCTTCTGTGAATGGCTGGAGTTGCTTCAATTTCACTGGCTCGTGATTGACCAACCAATTTCAGCAAATCTACTCAATCGCTGAGGTTTGCTCTTATTATCTATGTAGCCAGTAGATGACTGGTGCGGACACTTCGGTTAGGGATAGAAATCATGTTCTAATAACACATCAGCTTTGTTGTGATAGGAATAATAATGCCGATTTGGTTACCCGCGAACATGCCGAGTGGGGTTAAGATAGAGATAACAAAGCCACAATGGCCGACTTCAGAATTGAGTAGTTGTTTTTGAAGACAGACGTGGTGGTCAGTACTGTTTTGGTTAATTACCTAGTGTTTAACAACTTTGACCCCATGAAGCTATATCTTAATGAGTAAATTCGCAATACATTCACGTAGGTAACGAATATTTACTGCTGTACCTGTACCATGAATGATGATACGATATTTTATTCATTTTTTTATTTCCATACTCAACTGACTCAAACTACAACCGTGTTGTGTGTACTCGTCTGTCGTCTGACGTCTGTACTAGTTAGATGTAAGATTAGATACTAAATTAGATTGTGTCATTGTTGTCCAATGGTGTTACTACAGTTAAGTTACACAGTAGACAGACTTAAGACTACTGTAGACTGTAGATTTAACACTAGAATAATTAATAAACGAGTCAGTCCCAGTGCAGAGTGCTTGTTATAATTATAATATAAATATAAGTTAGAGAGTAAGAGAGTTTTAACACATCAACTCACACCTGTGAGTGTGACTGTGATGATCACACACCATCATTAAAAAAAAATTTATGACAGTCAGTACTGTACTAACCTAAGCTTATCATTTTATGTTCGGCACAAAATACCTACCACTTAATACATAAAACACTCTAAAATAGATTACCTAACCTAACCTAAGGCTTACATTTCATGTTCGGCACGAAATAGTTACATGCTGAGATAAAATAAGATTGTAAATTATAGATTTGCCTAAGTAGCCTAGTTCTGAATAATGAATACTGTAATGAATAAATAAGTGAATAGTCTGACTAATGTCTAATATTGTATCATTTATCATGAATGAAGCAATCGTCCCGTCATGCCATGCCATATTATTTATGTTATAATTTGTATAATAATGTATCATACAAATGTACATTGATATATATTATATATAACATTGTATGTTTGTATATTTTACTTACTATTATTTATTGTATTAATTTATTTACCTTGAAAGTTGTGTATATATATATATATATATTTTTATGCTGGAGACTATCTTTATCTACCTGCTATGGTATAGTAAACCAAGACTACCTGTAACTTATGGGAATCATAGAAGGAAGTGTACTACAGCACTCGGAAAAAAATGACAAATAAACAACAGAAAAAAACAAACAACAATATATGGTCCGAAGCAGGATCGAACCCGTACTCGCACTCGCGCCTTGCCACGAGAAGCCGAATGCTTAGATTTAGATGGGAGTACGGGTTCGATCCTGCTTCGGACCATATATTTTTCTTTGTTTTTTTCTGTTGTTGTTTATTTGTCATTTTTTCTGAGTGCTGTAGTTAGTGTAGTACTTACCTGACTTACCTCTTCCTCCTGTGATTCCCTGAGTGAATTATCACCTCGGAAGTTTCCCTCTATAATAAGATTAATTTATTATTATTTGTCTCCTACCTAACTTATAATTATTATAATAATATAATCTTATGTAATGATATTATTATACATACTTATATCATCATAAAATACCGGGCCTGCTGGTGTAGGTGATCATGTATCTCCACAATTTTCCATCTCAACAGTTATCATTTCTTTTGTTGACCTTCTGCCAAGGCTTTCTCTTAAGCTGTCTGGTATCTTTTCTCTTTGCTTCCCTCTATCTCTTCATCCCTCAATTTTTCCAGTTTTACAATATATTCCAGTTGTTCTCTTCTCATTACACGGCCAAAAAATTATGATTGTTTCTTCCTAATATTGGAAATTAGCTCTCTTTTTGCTTTGACCTCTCTCAGAACATCTTCATTACTCTTCTTAGCTGTCCATGGTACTCTCAACATTCTTCTGTAAAACCACATTTCTACAGCCTCCGTTTATTTTCTTGTCTGTTGCCCAAATATTTAAATTCATTTACCTGTTTTAATATTGTTCCACTTGTCTTTATTTTGCACTGAGGTGATGTCTTTTTCTTTGTTGTTACCATTACCTCTGTCTTTTTGCTACTAAGGCTGAGTCCTTTATTTTTGCTCTCTTTCGCTATAATGTCCAACATTTCTTGTAACTCATTTTCACTCTTAGCGATTAAGACTGTATCATCAGCATACCTTACATTATTTATATTATGACCTCCAATTGTTATTCCAGGCATGCCCCTTATGGATCTTAAAATAATCACTATAAATATCAAACAAATCTGGTGACAGCACACAACCTTGTCTAACACCCTGTTTTATTTGTTGAAACATTCCCAATTGGTTTCCAGTTCTTATGGCCGATGTTTGTTGCCAGTACATTTTCTTTATTATTCTTAGATCTTTGCTCTCTGCGTTTATGCTTTCTAAAATTCTGATTATTTCTTGGTGCTTTACTTTGTCAAATGCCGTGGTGTAATCTATGAAACATAGGTATAGATCTGTTTTCACCTCTATGGCTCTTTCTACTAAAGATCTTATGATATAAATGGCATTGCTTGTTCCTTTATCTCTAACAAAACCACACTGTTCATCACTAATTTCTGGACTGATTTAGTTTCGCACTTTTCGCATGATGATTCTTAGTAATATCTTGGCCATATGACTCATAAGTCTTATTGTGCAATGATCATCACATTCAATCGCACCTGATTTCTTTGGTAGGGCTATGAATATTGATTTGAGCATGTCATCTGGTATATATCCGGTGTTGTAAATATCATTCAATATTTTTGTTATTATTTCAATTCCAAAATCACCTATGGCTTCGATCTCATATTTAGTTATATTATCTGGTCCAGGAGCTTTACCTGCTTTCATATTGCGCAAGGCGTCTTCCACTTCTTCTCTGAGATTTCCTTCTCCATTATCCTTAATATTTGCTTCCATTTGTTCATCATTATAAAGATCTTTAATGTATTCTGTCCATCGTTCCCTTATGTTTTCTTGATCAATCAACAGTTCTCCTTCCTTTGATCTTAGACATCCAGTTTTTTATTGCGTTTTTCTTCCTGTTAATTCCTCAATTTGTTTGTATATAGCTTTAGCATCTCCTTATGAAAAATATATTAACATCGAAACAAATAAAACCAGGGCTAAAACTAAGAATAACAAAATGTTACATCCTCTCAACATTCTTGTATGGTGCAAAAGCATGGAAATTAGACAAGAAAACAGAACAGAAAATTTAAACCTTTGAAATGTGGATTTGTAGAATTGGAAGAATTGAATGGAAAGAAAAGAAAATAAAGTCTTAAAACAACTAAAAATGAAAAGAGAACTGCTAAACACAGTTAAAACAAGACAAATGAGATTTTTGGAGCATGTTAAAAGACACAGCAGCCCACTAAAAGTGCTCTTGGAAGGGGAAATACAAGGTAAGAGAGGCAGACCAAGATTAACATGGAAGAATAACATCAAAAGATGGACAAGTCAGCCTATAATAACCTGCACTATCATAGCAAAAGACAGAGCGTAAGGGCGCTCTATGGTAGCCAACCTTCGATGCAGAAACGGCACTCAATGATTTGAAAGCTCACCGACATCAGAGCAACTCTACTTCCTCTCAGACCTGATAAATGGAACACTACTTCCTCTCAGACTGGATAAGTGGAACACCTTGTATGGAACTACAAGTGAACTCATAAATACCTGTAGATATCATTACATGACAATGGGCAGAACGGTATCAGCTCACAGACTTCTGGATTCATTAAAAAAAAATAAGTATGGTACATCATATAATTATTGTTAAATATCACTGGAACGAGAAATAGATGGATACAGAAAAATGGAAATAAAAATATAAATAAATTGCTAAGTGATATTTTATTTTTTGTAGGAATAAATATAATAATAATTAAAAAAATAGATCATTTTCATGTCTTAATAGGAAAAATACAGATACATTATGTATTTCCGAGCTGTGATCACAGCCTTATGCCATAGTCATGAGAACACCTGTGTGAAAGACATTGTCTATGAAGCTAATTTTTGTTAGCTGAGTGGCAGTGTTCCCTAGCGTTTGGCTTTTCGTGGCAAGGCGCTGTGCCACTGAGTATGGGTTCGATCCTGCTTTGGTCCATATTTTTTTCTGTTGTTGATTATTTGTCATTTTTCCGAGTGCTGTAAACATACCTCTTCTTCTGAATTGATTCGCCTAAAACATATAATTATGGGAAGTATCATATAATAGTCAATGGTATGATATTTAACTGTAGTGTTAATAGTAGTAGTTGTATTAGTGTCCAGTTTTCCGCCAATGACTGACGTTACATATATAGGTAATGAGATTGGTATCATGTGAGGCTGCCCAACTTTCAGAGAGGAGATTACAGTATGGGGTGGCCAGTATGTCCAACTCTCATAGTCTCCTCACAACATTCCTAGTAAGGTACAATGCCACAATTCTTTACTCCCGTTTTGATCCAGACCGTGCATTAGTGTCAATTAAATGTATTTTCCTGTATTTATCATTTAGTGCATTTTCAGGTGTACTTCTTTCAGTTACAAAATCATAGGATAATCATACCAGTAAAGCTTTCATAATCATATAACCTACACATAGAGACTTGGCCCATAATATTGAAGGTTACAGTTGCTTAACTCTTTCCGTACAGAAGCTTTTTATCGACTCAACGGAAGAGATTTCAGAGACAGAATTTTTCATGGTTTTAAGAATCAATCTACATATTTATATTTATCTAACATATAACATATTATATACACATTTTTAGATAATTGAACAAGGAATAAGATTTCACCAATATCAAGATGATACAAGACATGTAAAAAGAATATGGTTTGCTGGCGTTTACACTAATCAAATTGAGCAGTGGCGCACTATGTGGCAAAATGTACGCTGCCGAAATCGGCATGATGCACAGTGCGGCGAAACGTACGGAAAGAGTTAAAGATATCACGGGGGAATTGCTGGTTTTGTTCTTTTAAGTATATTTCTCTTTGTAACCACACACACAAAACAAATGGTTTTGGAACACAATTTTTAATGGCATAATTTCTGATCAACAAGGAATTAGCAATGCCTTTGACCGGAACCGGTAATACTTTAGAGAATGGAAATTCTTTGTAACTGTGACTATCTATATTTATATATAAATGGTTTTTAAAAACTTTGTTGTTTAATTGTTTTCAGTTTCCTCAATGATGAATGACAGCCATGATGGGACTGAGGATGCCCACCTGGAGCCTATTATGTCACAGGGGCCCTATGATGTGGATGCAGGTATGACTGGATGTTCAACATAGTTTTATAGTTTATTAGCACAAGGAGAGTTTGTCTCCATGTTTTCCAAGGTATTTGGGGAATATTGTGTTAGTGACCTTATTTTTCCATGTCCACAGAGCACATTTTTAGGTGATGTGTCTGGTATCACATCAGGCAGCAGCCTTTATTTCCCTGGACAAATCTTTGGTACAAATTTTTGGGGGCAGGTAAACTTTAGAGCCTTGCAGTCAAAAGAAAAAAATCAGCCACTTTTGGGAATTGAACTCTTGACCCTTCTGACTGGAGGTGAGGTGCTAATCACTCAGGCACTGGAGCTCCTATTTGTTGGATGTCAAGTTTGAAAAGATGTGCAGATTCAGTGACTGATCACCATCTTCTGATGGCTAAACTGAGACTAAAACTCAAAAGATATATAATAAAATGGGTGTAAAAAGAATAAGATATAACATGGAATTTGGGGGCCTCGGTAGCCTAGTTGGGAAAACCACCCTACTGGACTACCGACGTTCGGACAACCCGTGTTCGATTCCCGCTGGAAGCAGTGTGAATTGTACTCGTGGTTGGAAAAAAAAAAAAAATACCCCCACGGTCGACCCAGCCGTTGGCAGAAATGGGTACCAGGGTATTATCCTGGGAAGGTGAGGAATGTCGCTTCGCATCTGAGTTTCGATGCTTGAGGCTACACTATACAGAAATATCCGAACATTTCTGGATAGGCGGCCGAGCACATATGGGTGTAAACTCGCGTGCTAAGACGCCGGTTCAAGTCTCGTACTTTACCTTTACTTTAACTTTCCATTGAAAATCATCAGCCGCATAAAGGCCATGTGAAGAAGCAGCCTGTAGAATAGTACATGGTGGGTACACTAACAAGTGGGAAGTGCATCAAGGAAGTTTATCATCACCATTGTTATTTCTTTTAGCAATTTTTTTGATTATGAAGACCACCAGGCAGGGGAAACAAATGGAATTCAGTGGGCACTTTGGAACCAAGTGGAATACTTGGATTTTGCCAATGATGTTGCTCCCTTTGTACATAGCCACAACCAAATGGAAGACATGCTACTTGAACTAACAATAAATTGTGCCAAAATCGGACTACAGATGAATAATTTATGTATATATAAAACAAAAATATTGAAGTGTAAAATTGCATGCCACAACCCAGTAGAAACTGAAACAACACATTTCTCTAGAAAGTGAGAAACTTGACATTTTGGGCAGCATTATCAACAAGGGAGGAGAGACAGAAATCTGCTCCTGATAGTGCATGTCATAGTTTCATCTGTGCACCAATTAATGTTATCAGTCCGCTTTAGTCTTGGTCTGCCTTGACTACCTGGTACTTTTCCCTGCAAGATGACTGTCAATAGGGTCTTGCATCTCATCACATATCCCAAATATTGCAGTTGTCATGTTCAAGTTGTGTTAAGCAGTTTTTTATTTCATTCCCACTGTTTGTCTTCCTTTCCTTCCATCCACATCTCCCTATTTTTCTAAAGACCCACATTTCAAAGACTTCAATTTTCTGCTCTGTTTTCTTATTTGGTCTCCATGTTTCTCTACCTTACAGGAATGTTGAATAAAGATAACGTTTTATTATTCATAGTTTTAGCTCTGGTGTTACCTGCTTTGATGTGATTATATATTTCTTGTTGTTAAAGTTGCCTGTTTGCTCTCTAAGTTAATGTAAATATTTGTGTTGTAGAAAATGGAGGCATTGGTTCCCCAGAGATGGAAGATGATAAGCACTCTGATGAGCCTCTAAGAGAGCAGGTAATGAACATCTCCAGCAGTTTGCTGCTGAAACTTTATTCAGCTTTGTTTGCACATCTAAAACACATTTCTTTGTTGCAGTTAATATATTTGATACTGACGAAGAGGATGAAAAGTCCAGCCAGGCACATCATTATCAACTGATATCTGCAGCCGACATGCCCCACCCACCCCCACTGTGTTGAATTACACTCACATAAACAGATTTTTCACATTGAGGGCAACCATGAGGTCAAGGATATATAAAAATGGCATACGCTGAGAACATCTAAGACTGCCACCATTATGAAGAGGATATCACCCAATGTTCTAGGTTAGGGCTATGACAGGAGTTTTTGTGACGGGGCATGGATGTCTGATCAGAAGTGTTATGCAGAACAAGTTCAGTTATTACATGTTAACATAGTGGACTTCCGGTTCAAGATGGCGCGGTCATGTTTGCGTCAACATTCACTGTTACGTTTATTGCCGGAAAGATGGTTAATTCTATATTTCCAATGCAGATAAGTGTATAAATAGGAAGTTTCACTGTTGGGATCTTCGCCTGTGAAGCAGATTATATGCATGTGATCTGAAATTCTCTACAGTGTTGCGCAATAGTGTGTTCTGTGTTGATTGCAGTATACATCATCATTGCAATACTGGTCAATATAGCGGATAGATGGCAGGAACTTTTAAAGGCTGTGTCTGAAAAGTGTTCCTTGTAGCAGTTTCCTCATATTTCAAGTTCGGCTTGCTGCCGGAGCTACTGAGTTTAATGCACTGTGCACACCGTGAACTGTGCATTTAATCTGCTATGATTGTGTTTCGATATTCTGATTGCTTATGATGAATGATATCGTATGATGGGGAACAGATGGCTGTGTTCACTTTCTGTGTGGTTTTGCCTTATGTCTTTTGGCATGTGCTGAGACTACTATGATGGAGACTGCAGCTACCTTTCTTTGTTTGGGAGATGAGATATTAATTCAGATGGTTCAACTGACATGGATGATTGAGCAATTATGGATTTTTAATTCGTTTGCAGTGATACCGGGGCCTTCCATAACGATGTTAACATGGTGTGAGCTTTCAAGCAAAATACAGCAGCTGACCAACGCTAAGGAGCATAACCCAGGCGGACCCGCTTTCACTTAAGTGTGGAGAAGCTAAAAGGATGAAACACTTGCTGGATTGGGGGTTTCCTTCTGATCAGATTGCCTCCTGGTGCGAATCTCTGTATAAAGACGTTTCTTATCGTATTTGATCTTATAGTGCACTCATAAAGATATGATATTAAAAAATTTATATCTCAGCATTGGTGAAGTTAAAATTTTTGAAAATACATATTTATACTATATTGTCAATCCTTTGTCACATTTTTTTTTTGTTCCCTTCTGTCAGGTAATTGCAAAAGATTTTTTTATTTTTCCAAATATAGAAATATATCGTAATTCTCGCTTGGTTACTATTTACGAGTTTTGCATACATACTATATTTAGACGCACTGAAAAGCTATATTCTTCTGTGCAAGTCTTTTTTTTTTGGATTTTCTGAAAAGAAACCTGAAATTTGTTATTTTTCAACAGCTGGATGATTGCTACCACAAAATACTGGTGCATGACATTCAATTTGTAGTTGCCAATAAAGATGGCTTTGACATCCTGAGTATATTAGTTTTCTACAAATTTATTAAGACGCAGAAGTCTCTGCAGACATGCGGAAAATGATTGATCATGCTCTAGAGTTCTTCTTGACTTTGCATCAAAACATACATGTGTTACTCTACAAATTTCTATTTCTACATTTTTTAAACAGTTCAGCTGTTCGCTTCCTCCCAAACCATTATCTTAAACTGTTGTGTGTTTTTTTAATCACTATTTTTCTCTTTCTCCCTCTACTAAGTTGTTCATGTATCATTGTTCATACAACAAGACCTTTACTCACTTAGCAAGCTCTGTTTTCTTTTGATCCTATGCTCTGATGCTCAGTATTTTGAATATAGAATAGGTTAGGCTGTTTCTCTCATTGAACTACTGCATTCAAATAGCTTGCTTAGAAAATATGCCTTCTTTCATTTCAGGATCGATTTCTTCCAATTGCCAATGTTGCCCGGATCATGAAGAAGGCTGTCCCACCAACTGGGAAGGTATGTTATAATTTAAAAGCAAATTGAGAGCTCGAGAGTAAATTGATCTACAATTGTGAACAGCAACATTTGTATGGTGGTCAGTTTTTCTATTAAAAACAATACAAATTATTATTAGTAGTACATCTCATGTTATTTTGATGAGTTTTTTTCCCTCAGTGTAAAATGTGATCAAAAAGTGTAAAACTTGAGTATAAGGGAAAAAAAGGCTAGTCGTATTTGGTCAGGTTTATATCATTGATGTAAGTCCCATTCCAGAGCCACACACTAAGCCCAGTGCTGTTTCTATTGCTTGAAATCCACTTTAATGTTATCTTCTGAATTAATTAACGAGTTACTGTGTTTGGATGTTTCTCCTTGACAATGTCTGATTGCTTTGCTTGTTTCCTAGCTAAAGCAATGTAGTCAGTCTAATCGCATGAGTGTGCATGCAATGGAAAATAACATTTTACACATTTACATACATAGAGAAAGAGAGAGGGAAAACAGAATAAAAGCCATAGTAATAAATAATTCATTATTAGAATTGTTAAAATAATGGTGGATGTGGTTTAGAATTTGGTTAGTTTGCATAATATGTTGTTGTAGTTAACTTTAACATATTAAAAAATTTATTTTGCAGATTGCCAAAGATGCAAAAGAATGTGTACAAGAGTGCGTTTCAGAGTTTATCAGTTTCATCACAAGCGAGTATCCTTGCATGGGGCACTGTTATCAGACAGTTTATCTGCTAATAAATGCTAAATTTGACTCTGTGATAGGTTTATACTGCAGTAAACAAAGTGTAAATGTCTGCAAATAAATTTGAGTCATTTGTCTTCACACACACACACAAAATAAGTGTGACCAAAATTTCATCTGGAATTTATTTAATTGATATGCAATTACATTTTTCACAATTTCTTTTTCCAAGAATAAGATACTTTACAAACAAATTAAAAAAAAAAAATCAAAGTCAAAACGCAAAATGAATGCCAGAAAATAATACTGATTTATGAAAATATATTGCAATATATGGACAGGATTTGAGAAGAACACCGGAGCTGGATTACATTAAGAAGGGGATCTGAGCACCTATGGACATGTTTGGAATGCCATGATGATGCCCCGCTAATAACTCAATGCATTAAGAAGCAACAGAGAAAAAATATGGGTTGAACTTAAAACACGATAACCACTAGACATCTCTACACATGTCATTAACACTCAAGATAAGAGGAGCCAGGGGTGAGAGGAAGGCAAATATTCAAGTAAATAGATCAGTAAAAAAATAACAGACATCACAATTACCATAAGACACACCTTAGAGCAGTGGTAACCAACTTAAGGTTGACAGAGGGCTGGATTATAGCTAAGGCCAGAACCAGAGCGACAAACTTAGAATATCATCAACAATTACATGATGTGATTAAGTCATAAATAATAATGCTTGCATGCTATCACCACACGCTGACAAAACAATTACATGATGAGATTAAGTCATAAATAATAATGCTTGCATGCTATCACCACACGCTGACAAAACAATTTGGCAGCGCCAGCTGTAGTCTGTGATTAATGTCGTCATCAATAGGTTTTTTTTTTTTAAGTTTTTATTATTTTTTTTTTTTTATCCGACTGGAACTTCTGTTTTTATTTATAGACAATTAATATAGCAGTTTATGTGGACACTTCATGGGCCAAGGAAAATAGACCTGTGGGCCAGATCTGGCCTGTGGGGTACCATTTGGCCCCCACTGTCTTATAGCATTGACTTATATAATTGACTCGACTCTAAAGGGCAGCATGTGAAGGGAATGTCAAGTAAACCAGTTATAAAGTCAGTCCTCAAAACATTTTTTTGGTCATGTTTTAGAATTATCTTCTTCCATCTATGCAAACTATACCATCTTTTCAGGAATATTATAAAATTAGAAATGGACATTTCACGTACAGAAATATGCCCTTAAAAGTTTTGCTAATCTTTGTACCGACAATAAGTAAATAATTTAGTAGTTTTCTAATAGGATTAGAGATTGAGAAGGGAATATTCACTTCTAATGTGACTTCTTTGTTGGACAGTAGTGGTGAGATCTATCCAATAACTTGACAGGCTTTGTTACATCTTGAGTATGTTTCTGTTACTTGTATGTTGTTTCTCTGTGTCATTGCTGGGAAATATTTGTTGTTATTTATTTGGATGTTCAACTTTGTTGCCACCTAATTTCTGCCTGTGACATCATCTGTTGAAGAGTTGTGTTATGTTCCTTAAGTAATTCTAGAGCAAGTGAGCGATGTCATCAGGAAAAGAGAAAGACCATTAACGGAGAGGATATCTTATTTGCCATGTCCACATTAGGCTTTGATAACTATGTGGAACCCCTGAAACTGTATTTACAAAAGTACAGAGAAGTATGTGTCTGAAAATTCTAAATAACATAATTATTTTATTTGTATCTAGTTTTTGTTTTAGTATGTGCTTATATTGTAGAATGACATTCTCTATAAATAATTTCCACTTCATTATCTGACTTTCAGTCTCATTATGAGAAGTGGAAAGTTGGAATACTTGGTTACAACGGACAAAATATACTGAAAGAGATCACGGGCGACAAAGGGAGAAGGTACTAGATAGCTTGGTGTCATGACATGGTAAACAGTCAACAACAGAATTTATACGATGCGCCGCGGATAGAAGATTGTGGAAGGACATGATCACCTAGCCATGATGATTTAAGACACATTTCATAGAAAAGACAGCTTTGTAGATATAGATCTTTGCAAAATGAAGAAAAGCAATGCCATTAACATTTTGATATTGTGATATTTGGTTTTTTGAATAATCTCTCATCTGTCAACCACTTAGATCGCTAAAACAAAACTTCACACAGTCACATCAGAGGTCTCTATCTTTTGTGCGTTGAAAAGATAATATTTTAGTCTGTTATGGGCTGTTCTAAGTCTAGGTAGTTGACAGATCATCACTGCACAATGGACAACTCCAGTAAGTGCTTGGATCCCCTCCTCAATATGTCCCTCAATATTTAGTGAAAGACAACACCAGGTCTATGTTGATTTACAGTCTTATTTGACTCCCTGTGTAGAGCTCTTGTCTGGCATAACCCCTTTTAACATGATGCTCTTGCAGTCTGTTATACCCATATTTTAACACGATGCTCTTGTAGTCTGTTATACCCATATTTTAACATGATGTTCTTGTAGTCTGTTATACCCATATTTTAACATGATGTTCTTGTAGTCTGTTATACCCATATTTTAACATGATGTTCTTGTAGTCTGTTATACCCATATTTTAACATGATGCTCTTGTAGTCTGTTATACCCATATTTTAACATGATGTTCTTGTAGTCTGTTATACCCATATTTTAACATGGTGTTCTTGTAGTCTGTTATACCCATATTTTAACATGATGTTCTTGTAGTCTGTTATACCCATATTTTAACATGATGTTCTTGTAGTCTGTTATACCCATATTTTAACATGATGCTCTTTCAGTCTATTTAAGTATTACCTCTTACACCTGAATGTTGTGGCACAAAAATGAAGCATATTTTAATCAGTCTTGACCTCATTAGAGACTCAACCACTGTTTCGAGCAAAACATGAAAACTAAAAATTTGGTCTTAAAAATTATTTCTATTGAACTGATGGTAGATATAATTTTTCCCGTAGCCCTGGTGTTCTGTTTTCCATTTGTTTCTGACAATCCTCTTTGATTCCCTTATGGGTTGTACTTGTACCTGGCTAGTGTAGTTTCTCACCCTCCTTTGCCATCTTGTCTGCTTCATCATTTCCAGGAACATTGAGATGAAATCCGCTGAATCATAGTTCCCATGCCTGTCTGGCAGAGCTTGTAGAGTATTTCTCTTAGATCATTCAGGTCTTTTGTTTCCATGACTCCTCAGTGCTGTAGTAATCACCCACAGTGAGTCTGTCTGTTCGTTCTTTCCCCTCACACCCAAATGTGCTGCCACAAAAATGAAGCAGATTTTAATCAGCCTTCACCTGTTTATAGGCTCACATGCTTTCCAACTGCAGTTTTTAATTTCAAATTATTTAAAATTAGTTGGTTTTTAACAATATACACCTACTTCCCTTGAAATTGTTGAGGCCCTCTCCCCGTCATTTCACATAAATTCCTTGAAGGCAGAGATGTGCTATATATTGTCACTATGCATAGGTTATCATCTTTTACTGTAAAGAAAGAAAGAGCCACCGTCATGCCAAGTGGCGTATAGGGAATATGGTGTTAGTAACCATAAATTTTACAGACCTTCAGCATATGATTTTTGGTGTAATGTGATTGGTATTATGCCCGTGCCACTTTACTTTCCCAGAAAAAAATCCAGTGCCCATTTAAGGCTGGGTGAACCTGGAAGTCGTCGGTTGGGATCGAACCCTACCTCTTGTCCTTTGTAGTCCAGTTCACTAACCACTGAGCTATCGCGGCTCCCCATCTTTTACTGTGCTTCACCATAAACTGTCCTCATCCTTTGTAGTATGCTCCACACTATTTACCATTCATCTCAACCCCACACCGTTGTTTGGGGTTTCCCTCTTTTTTCCCCTTCCTACATCTCAACCCCACACCATTGTTTGAGGTTTCCCTCTTTTTTCCCCTTCCCACATCTCAACCCCACACCATTGTTTGAGGTTTCCCTCTTTTTTCCCCTTCCCACATCTCAACCCCACACCATTGTTTGAGGTTTCCCTCTTTTTTCCCCTTCCCACATCTCAACCCCACACCATTGTTTGAGGTTTCCCTCTTTTTTCCTCTTCCCACATCTCAACCCCACACCATTGTTTGAGGTTTCCCTCTTTTTTTCCCCCTTCCCACATCTCAACCCCACACCATTGTTTGGGGTTTCCCTCTTTTTTCCCCTTCCCACATCTCAACCCCACACCATTGTTTGAGGTTTCCCTCTTTTTTCCCCTTCCCACCGGTGTACACAGCAATGCTATTGTTATTACGCTTTTTTGGGGTCTTTGAACACATGACCTACCTATCTTTAGCCTGTTCTCACTCTGTTCATTTAACACATCATTTTGATGGTTTTTTTCCTTCAATTTAACAGATTTTATATTTTACTAATTTTAGATTTTACTGTTACTAACTTTATATTTTACTGTTACTAACTTTATATTTTACTGTTACTAACTATTTTTGTATTAATTTCTTTAGTGCTCAAAGGGAGAAAAAGGTTTGAGCAGTTTGCCAGGACCAGATACTGGTGATGAGCTCTCGGATGAAATGATTGGTAAGTCATGGCTTTACTTGTATAACAGGGGCATTAATCTGTAAGCCTGTTAATTGTTTTTTGTTCTGTTGCACCTATTTTTCCAAAATTTTTGTTGTTGTTAACGCTAAGAAATGTTGGAATACTCTGTGTTAAAATACGTGTTCTTGATGTAACATTTTCAGCACTGATTTGTTTATGAGCTGAGGTTAGTAGCACACAAATGTAAACAATGTACACACAATCCTATTTAGTTGTCTTCTGGTATGGATTAATGAACATATTTCTTTTTAAAAAATAACATGTCCTGCAGGATTGCGAGAAAAGAGGCTGTCCCTAATTTGCTGAAAAGCAAATGACACATAGCATACAACAATAAATGACACAGCACATGACAAAAAATGACACAGATTACTTGTAGGACTAGAAAAATCCACAAAAAATAGGAAACATATTGCAATTGAAAGCCCAAAGCTGAGTTTGAGTTGATGCTCTTTGACACAGTGCCTTACAACACCTGCATTTCACCACACTGCCGTTCTTGACCACTTAGAGAGTAATTTGCTGGCACGTCATTCATGCAAATCTCCATATGACTAGAATATGGGCTACTATCCTGATTCAGCAATCATTTTAAAGACACAAAAGAGAAATATTGTCACAATTACGATGTAGAAATCCAAGCAATAAAATTGGCAATAGAAAGATTGCTGAGCAGTAATCTTAGCCCAAGCCTGTAGTGTTTTTGACAGATGCAAGATCAGCACTCCAGGCACTACAATCCAGAAAATTGCCACATCTGCAGACCTTATTGACTGAGCTCTGCAAGCACTGCAGGGTCGCCCTGCAGTAGATCTCAACTCACTGTGGAATACCAGGAAATGAGAAAGCCGATTAGCTGGCAAAGGAAGGCGCAACAGGCACACAGCCATATGCACCATTTTACATACCATCAGAAGAAACAGATAATCAAATTAATCAGAAGACGACAAGCCCCAAATCAGGATTTAGCTGGTGTTCATAATATGAATAGATATGAACAAGTTATCATTATACGCCTCAGAACAGGGCACAATCGACTCCACAGTCCCATGTACACAAAATTCAAGATCAACACAACTTCATGTATATGTGGACAGGGGCCCCAGACTGCTGAACACATAGTTCAAGTCTGTACTGTATATAGTAGACTGAGGAAAATCCATTGGCCCATAGATAAACATTATAAACAGAACTATATGGGCCACTGCAAGAATTACAAAAGACAATAAAATTGATAAATGAAACAACATTGCAGATATAGACAATACTTCAGGCGAACGAAAGATGGGTAGATTTAAAGTCACATTTATGTTCTAAGTCTCATATCATCTGTGCTACATGTACGTGTATATGAGACTCTGCCATATGAGAACTGAACATCTATTGCAATCCTATCCAATGTAGATTCACAAAAGAAATATCCTGGCTTAGCAGCATACATGGCAGCATCCAATCTCTTCCAGTGTGTTATTGCAAGCCTCACATAAACTTTTCTTTTGTATTTTTCTTCATTAGTTCCATAACCTTGGTAGCTGCTGGGGCACTCATGTGACGTCTTCACAATTTCCTTTCATCTTTAACATTTAGTGGCTGCTTTCTGAGATGTGGCAAAAGTTAATTTTGACCATTTTCTGATGTTCTCTCACCTCTTCCTTTGCTTTATCTTTTCCCTGGTATTATCACTGTGTCTCATAAAGCGGTCTTGGCAATTTCTGTGGATCTTAAAAAATTGACACCATTTTAATATTTTAAAATTGACTTATCATCCTTATAATCATCAATGTAACCATTTATTCAGTAAATAAGTAAAAGGATGGCACAAAAAATGGCAACATTAATTATGGTAACAAAAATGCTTTACAATCCCTGGAGAAGTGCCATTTTGGTAAAGAAATGAGAGTTGGTGAAGATATGGTCCATTAACTGTAGAAGTTTGGAATAAAACTTTGCATGATTATGGAGAGATGAATGATAGGTTTATCAGCAAGCTACTGAAACCACTTTTATGCATTTTGATTTTCAACTGCCAGGAATTCCTGTCATTTAGTTCAGTTGATGAATTTTCCTCGTTGCACCTACGTCCATATGGTCTCAAATCTCCTCCCAAGTATGTCCCTCATTGTGTGGAGACTGACAACTCTAGTTGTCTACCAGAGTATCACTCCTTTCTAGCATCTCAAATTTTGACCTGATGTTCATGCAGTCTGGACAAGGTTGTATATTCATGGTCATTGTATTATTAGCTCACCCTCCTGTTGTTTAATCAACATTAACGTGGGCACAGATAATTGTCATCTCTGATGTGACCACACATCTGATCTCATTCACCACAAGGCTAGAAATAACTAGGAGACGTCTGATTGCTGTACCAAGTTTTTTATGTGGTAAAAATGAGCTGTGCTTTCACACCAAATGACTCAGTTGTGTTTTGATCAAATGTTGTAAATGAGCTGTGCTTTCACAGTAAATGATTCAGTTGTGTTTTGATCAAATGTTATAAATGAGCTGTGCTTTCACAGTAAATGACTCAGTTGTGTTTTGATCAAATGTTATAAATGAACTGTGCTTTCACAGTAAATGACTCAGTTGTGTTTTGATCAAATGTTATAAATGAGCTGTGCTTTCACAGTAAATGACTCAGTTGTGTTTTGATCAAATGTTATAAATGAGCTGTGCTTTCACATCAAATGACTCAGTTGTGTTTTGATCAAATGTTATTAACTGTTTTTGTTTTCCTTCCACCTTTCAGTACATTCTTTATCTGGTGGAGCAATGTTGACTGATCAGAATGGGCAGCAGGGTGTAATCTACACAACAAGTTATTCACAAGGCCAGGTACAACCACACATACATCATACATTTTTCTTCTTATATTTACTTTGCACGTTGTCCAGTGGTAATTGTGATATTATACAGTGTTGGTTGCAGAATAGAATACACATTTTGTGATATGATACAATGTTAGTTGCAGGATAGAAAACATATTTTGTGACATCTCTTTCAATCCTGATGGGACCTAAAAGTCTCACTTCAGATTTTCTACACTGCCTCATTTAACAACTGTTGCTTCCGGATGGGACTTGTAGGTCCAGCAAGATTATTTCACTGGGAATCGCTAAAGGGTGGCGTTGACAGCGTGACCTCCTGGCATGGGTTGTTTACTTTCATTTTCAAATTGCCGTCTGGTTTATTGTCATATACATTTATATAGGATTTATAAGATAAAGAAAGCCTGTCGGGATTTCTGAGTCCCCACCTCATATAAAGAAAAAAAAATTTTTTAATTTTTACCAGCGGATTCATGTTGTTATGATTCACTAGCTGTGATCAAAATCAAATATTTAAAAAATCACAACAGAAAAAAAAGTTAGGACTGAGAGTTAAACAGTGTTGGTTGCAGGACAGAATACACATTTTGTGACATTCATCACTGTTGTCATTCACAAATATTATTTTCTTCACCATCAGTTTAACTGTGTAATGTTAGTAAAGAAATGATTGCTTTTGTCACTTCCATTATGATATCAGACAACATCTAGATGTTCTTTGTCTTGTCTGAAACACATTCTCTAAATAGTGTTCTCCCATTTTCTGAGGTCAACTTTGGGATATTTGAAGGAGCCACATGCCCACAGTATAGACACCTCATGATGTGCATGCCAGTTTTTACTTGATTTTCTTTATAGAATCAACCTTTTCTATTCTGCTCTAGATCGAACCCTTGTCCACTTTTTGTATCACAAGGTGAGAATAAAGCCTAATCCTCAACCACTGTGTGCCAACAACTGTTCTGGAGTCAGTTCATTGCAGTTGGGACATCCCCCATATTTGCTCCACTACCTGTCCCATCATTTCTCATTGTTCCTGTAAGGTGTTGTTGATACACCTGCTTTTTCCACTAAGCACTCCAAATCGACTAGGCTCCTTTTCCACCTCTAGATTCTCCAGTCTCAATTACATCATTGTCCCACCCATTCTCCTACTCTTCTCTTAAGGGAAGAAGAACAAACTTGGCAATGTTTTGTCTTTGTCCAGAGTAAGGTCACACTCAGTTTTAGAGTTACCAGCGGGCTTGTTGGCTAGTCAACAGTTGATTTTATACCTTCAGGACTTGAGGAAGGCCACAAGTTGATTTTATACCTTCAGGACTTGAGGAAGGCCACAAGTTGATTTTATACCTTCAGGGCTTGAGGAAGGCCACAAGTTGATTTTATACCTTCAGGACTTGAGGAAGGCCACAAGTTGATTTTATACCTTCAGGACTTGAGGAAGGCCACAAGTTGATTTTATACCTTCAGGACTTGAGGAAGGCCACAAGTTGATTTTATACCTTCAGGACTTGAGGAAGGCCACAAGTTGATTTTATACCTTCAGGACTTGAGGAAGGCCACAAGTTGATTTTATACCTTCAGGGCTTGAGGAAGGCCACAAGTTGATTTTATACCTTCAGGGCTTGAGGAAGGCCACAAGTTGATTTTATACCTTCAGGACTTGAGGAAGGCCACAAGTTGATTTTATACCTTCAGGGCTTGAGGAAGGCCACAAGTTGATTTTATACCTTCAGGACTTGAGGAAGGCCACAAGTTGATTTTATACCTTCAGGACTTGAGGAAGGCCACAAGTTGATTTTATACCTTCAGGGCTTGAGGAAGGCCACAAGTTGATTTTATACCTTCAGGACTTGAGGAAGGCCACAAGTTGATTTTATACCTTCAGGACTTGAGGAAGGCCACAAGTTGATTTTATACCTTCAGGACTTGAGGAAGGCCACAAGTTGATTTTATACCTTCAGGACTTGAGGAAGGCCACAAGTTGATTTTATACCTTCAGGACATGAGGAAGGCCACAAGTTAATTTTATACCTTTAGGACTTGAGGAAGGCCACAAGTTGATATTTTCCAGACAATATCACAGATATCTTGTGTCACAATTGCCATTTTGGCTCACATGGCCCATGATAGAAACTATAGCTTACCACCATTGCTTCACGGTACAAGTAGCTAAATTAAGATATCATCACAATGGCTCTGGAATTGTTAAAATACATTTAGAGACAACCATGCTGGAAGCTGCCAATGACTTATAGCTGATAGCTTGCACCTGGATCGGTGAACCAGAACCATCCAGACCTTACTCTACCTCTTTATGATGCCTCTAGCAAAAGACTAACTTGTTTATAGTCTAGCCAAGCAAGTGGGGATGGAAGAGGGTAGGCAACCCACCACTTGAAAATGCTGTGCTGAAGTTGGATGTGTTGGGCTGAAAGGAGCAAATATCTACCTATCTATCTATTGACCTTTCGAGCCGTAGCCATAGGGCGTAGACCAAAATACACCTTCTCCTATCTGAATTTTTGTTCTAGCAGTTTTCCTTTAAAGATATTTTATCAAATCTCGCCGTCTGTCTCTGTTCTGTGCAAGCAGCTCTATCTCATTGAGGGAGCCGATTCCTGCTGCTCTTGTCTCTCGCATCAATGTTCTTCTCAGTGTCTCCCTGGGTCTTCCTCTTTTTCTCTTACCTGTTGTTTCCCATATGAGGGCTTGCTTTGCTATTCGGTTATTATCTCTTCTCATCACATGTCCTACATATGACCATCGTCTTTTCTTTATTACTGAAGATATTAGTGGTTGATTGGCGATTTCTCTAATTTCTTCGTTTGTTTTGAATTCGTTCCATGCTATACCAAGTATTTTCCTTAGACATTGTATCAGGTCTACGTTTCATTAACAACATCGTTTTTACGATAGCAGCTTGTTAAACCTCTGATCAATGGTTATATACCAAGCAAATAAAGCACAACACAAAGTATCTACACCTACATAACATCTGTTTAAGGGTGGTTGACTATCAATTCTTTAAGTAGTTATCGGATGAATGTCAGAAAGAATATAACATTTGTGTTCAAGATGTGAGGATGGGAGTATCAATGATTTGTCTTTAATATATAATTGATTTCTTATATCATTTCAGATTCCTCAACAATTGAATTTTGGATGACATGAAGTGTTTGGAGCGGGAATCCACTAAAACATTTGTTTAAATAGTCACACATAGGTAGATTAACATTGTTTAACTGGGATTATTCAGTGATCATTCAACAAACAAACATTTTAGCTATAGATAAGATTGCTAGATTTGGGTGTATGCTAGGTTTTAATACTTGTCTACCATTAGTACGATGTTCCTGTAGTATTCTCTCACAGTTTCATAACTCTTGAGAACATCAGACTTTCTGTTAAAGAAATCATTGTATCACAAATTTGGTCTATTGTTTTTTTTTCTTTTTGATAGAGTTGACTTATTTAGTGCCTTTGTGTTGAGACCTAAGCACATGTTTAACAGTATTAACTTGTTAACATGAAAAATAGTTTATAGTGTATTGCAGGATTCTGTAGAAGTGTTTGGCTTTGTCAATGAATGTAAATATAAAAATGATATTGAATTGTTCTTGATTCCATTTGCATACTTCTGATGTCTGTTTGCTTTATCAATTGAGCTTTATTTTCATTATATATATATTTCTGAATCTTATCAACTTTGTATCATAATTGTGTTAACCCTTAATTAAGATACCTATTTGTAACTCTTCTGTTTATGATACCAGCAAACTCTCACATTTACGACACCGTAGTAAAAATTACTACCACTTAAATTAGTTGCTCTCAAAAAAAATATTCTCTATGAACTTGCAACACAGCCGACTGGGCCTTGCTACCGAGCTTTTAGCTGTGTCCCATGTTTTAGCGCAGGGCTAAGAGAATCAAAAGCTCAGTGGTTAGTGAACTGGACTGCAAAGGACAAGGGGTAGGGTTTGATCCCAACCGACAGCTTCCGGGTTCATCCAGCCGTAAATGGGTGCCAGATTTTTTTCTGGGAAAGTAGAGCGGCACGGGCATAATACCGACCACATTACCCCAAAAATCATGTGCCGAAGGTCTAAAATTTATGGTCACTAACACCATATTCCCTATACGCCACTTGGCGTGACGGGGGCTCTCTCTCTAAGATGATCAAAGATCGTTATACCTCGGTCAAATATAGCCCCTAAATATTTTTTTAAATACATCTTCTGCAAGCACTTATAACAGAATTTAATTATTATTAATTTGATAACTTCATGTTATTCTTTTAATATTATCTTTTATAGCATATAAAATAAATTAGTAGTAATTTATAATGGCATTTTTAGGTGGCAGCTGATCTGTAATTTTGGCACATGCACACAGTTAACTCGACCTAGACATCTGGTATTCCTATACTGTGTTATTGGGAAAAAAAAAAGAATAAAAACTTTAAAAAGAAATACATTTAAAATGTAAATGAATTGTGACCTACATAGTTGATACAGCTTTTATTTTTGTTATCTTGTAGTCATGTAGTTTTCTCGCAATCATGGTTAAATAGGTAGGTCACTTTGACTTTTTACCAGCAACGGTTGCAATTAATGGTGACTTTCTTTTACAGCTCTTTTTAAATCTAAATGAACATTGTCAGCGGTGGAACCTCACAGAACGATGAATGGAACGGTGTATTCAATTATTATTATTGGATAGTTCTTTTCTTTTTAGAAGAGCAAATGATGTAGTTTTTTTTTTTTTCTTCTTTACGAAATTTTGGGAAACCTCATGTTTGACCATGTAAAAATGTCACATTTTGAAGAATTTGTGTTTAGTGCTGTAATTTTTACTACAGTATTGTAATCTATGGTTAATATGTAATGTGTTACTTTCTAAGTCTTGTCAGCTTTATATCATACTTGTGTTAATATGTAATGTGTTACTTTCTAAGTCTTGTCAGCTTTATATCATAATTGTGTTAATATGTAATGTGTTACATTGCCAGAAAACTTCATCTCTCACTTGAACGTGTATATAGAATCATTATTTCACACAGTCCCATAGCATTAGTCTCTTGTTTGATTGCATAAGAAGATCTCAGTACAGAGCGCAAACTCCATAGCACCATTCTCATTCTATCTGTTGTCCTTTCGGGCCGAAGACGGCACACAGGGCAGAACCACAATCTCAGAAACCTTGCATGGCAAAATGACACATATTGCAGAGATCATTGCCCTAAAATCTATGGCTCTTTCCATAACAATAATTTTTACAATGACAGTTTGTCAAGCCATCGATTAACCACCTTAGTCACCTCCTACGACATGCCTGGAAGGTCATAGTGTCACTAATCTTTACTTCCCTCATCATGAGGCCCCAGTAACACATTCTCATTACCATTTGCATAATATAAAAGAAGGATCTGTCACAGTGCCAAATCATGTCACATTCATATTTCATAATGCCACCTTTGTCATTTCAGTCATATTTCATAGTTGCTTAAGTCTGATAACATTGTACATATCATTCAAATAACACAACACTTGTTGCTCATTTACATAATTGTTGTAATTATTTCCTGAAATGTTATTTTTTAAAATGTAACTATTATTGTTATCAGTAATGCCATCTCTAACATAATAGCAGCATTAGCAGTCAGTCGCCATGATGATATCATCAACCTCATTATCTAAAAGTATACGTACTCAGTGCTGGCAATGGACTCTGTTCATATTTGTGTCTATGATGCCAGGTTGTCAAACCAAATGCCATATTAGTATTTATTTGTTATTACCTCTTGTAAGCTGCCATAGTGAACTCTTGTGTAATGAAAGTAAATAAAAATCTTGTATGTAGAAAATATTGCCAAAATAAAGCATGGCAATAAAATAGTCAATAGCTAAACACTGCAACTCATTTTTCCATTTGAAATAAATGGACTTTGTGTCTCCTTCAGAACTCTTGAAAGATGATTCAAGTGATGGTTAGTGGAGTAAGATAAGTGCTAGCTCCACATATTTGCCAGGAAAAGCTGCAACAACACGATGTTGTTCCAATAATCCAAGAAAATGGAAACAAATCAAACACTCAGGCCTGTCAGAACTGATAGTTTGGCAGGTACACTGAGTGGAGTAATGTTTGAACACAGCAAAATGTCACATTTTGAAGAATTTGTGTTTTGATGTGGTAATTTTTACTATTGTATCATAATCTAAGGTTAAAACAGAGTTGGCCTGTTACAATCCCTCCAGCCGGATTGACTGTTCTCATGCCCATTGTAATGGTGTCGGAACAGGCTTGTTATCATTTTCTAAGTTGCTGAGAAAGAATGTCAATTTTCAATATGAGTTCATTTAGCAGCAAGATTAACTTAATCTACAAGTCCATGTCTTGGCATCCACTTGTCATGTCTAGCTCTCCAACTTTTTGTAAGTGTAACATTTTTTTTCCACATTGGACAAGTAAAGTCAGGCAACATATTTCGTTGTTTCATGTGTTGTTTTAATCAAACGACAAATGCCTTTGAAAAAAAAATATTGTTTGAATTGTACAGAATATTGAAATAAAATGTTAAATCCATAAAATGAGTTATCTCTCTACTTTGTGTCATGTTTAAAAATAGTTTCTTGTTTTGATAAATCTATTGATAATTGATATGATTCTTGATGGGACTTTGATGAGAAATAGTTTTGCCCTGTTCTTGGTCCTCTTCACAGCAGTTTGCCACTGATACTTTAGTTGATTTTACTCACTTGTATCTTTCCAGAATGATACTGTTACACATTCCAAGTGATTAGAAGATGAAGTATCGTACAATTTAGGAACTTTTGTGAGCTAACATTGAATACCAGTCGTTTGCCCGTCGCGCGCATGCACCACCCAAAAAAAAACAGTTGAAACAGATCACATGGCAATAAACAGTAAAAGTGCTTAAACTAAATAACTGACATTTTTAAAACTTGCATTCATGGAGGTACACTTCACACTTGTCAATAAGAAGGTCATAAGTTTGATTCCATGGGCAGATAATTTCACAATTTCTGGGGATCTAAAGTTCTCACAAAACAAACAAAATTTGAACTGTTCAACTCCTGTGTGATACCAGTGCTAACATATGGATGTGAAAGTTGGAAATCCACCATGACTGGATGGGAAATTAAATGCCTTTGAAAACAAATGTCTCCATAGGATCTCAAACATAAGCTGAAAATAATACATTTCAAATGAACATATAAGAGACGAATCAAAACAAGAATATGTGTCGAACTTTATAAGGTGTTGGAAATGCATCACTCATGTGTTAAGAATGAATGAAGAACGACTTCCCATTCAGGCATTCATGTGGAAACCATCTGGTAAAATAAAACAAGGCAGACCAAGAGAATCGCCACACAGAACAATTACTAAGGAAGACTCAAATATGATACTAAGAAACAACCAAGAACTAGCAGCCAATCGTTAATCATGGAGAACTATCCGCTATGTGTCTTCGGCCCAAGAGGAAAATGAGTGTCTGATAACCTAAAATCTTAATGAATTTAAGGTGCCTTGTTTGATAGAATGGAGACAACATAATTTAAATGCAATACTAAAAAAAAGTGGTAATGGTGACAGCTTTACGTGGTAATGGACAAAACAAAAGTCGACGTTGTCGAAGTGATGTGAGAGTAACATCAAAAGATGGATTTAATAATAGCATGTCAGAATGTTGCAACAGAACAACTAATAATGGAGATTCACTGCATCCAACATTTGATGCTATAACTGTAACTGATATAACACAATATAGATAGGATAGAGAAGTGGTGAATTAAACATGCATACAAGTACACAAAATGTCATTATCAGTTTTCTCTGTAACTGATTTTTACATAAACATTTGTCTCCATTTATAAGTATTTTTTTTTACATTTAAATATATGCAACAATTAATAATTAATACTTTAGACCATCAAATCTGAAATTGTAAACTATGAAATAATCGCAACACTAAAAATATCTATTGACCTTTCGAGCCGTAGCCGGCCCATAGGGCGTAGACCAAGATACTCCTTCTCTTATCTGAATTTTTGTTCTAGCAGTTTTCAATTCTTTTAAAGATATTTTATCAAATCTCGCCATTTGTCTCTGTTCTGTGCAAGCAGCTCTATCTCATTGAGGGAGCCGAATCCTGCTGCTCTTGCCTCTCTCATCAATGTTCTTCTCAGTGTCTCTCTGGGTCTTCCTCTTTTCCTCTTACCTGTTGTTTCCCATATGAGGGCTTGCTTTGCTATTCGGTTATTATCTCTTCTCATCACATGTCCAACATATGACCATCATCTTTTCTTTATTACTGAAGATATTAGTGGTTAATTGGCGATTTCTCTAATTTCCTCATTTGTTTTGAATTCGTTCCACGCTATACCAAGTATTACTAAAAATATTAATAACATTAAAAGTATTAGCACTGATTATGAATTTTTCAGCGCACAAGAGGTTAGGAAAATCTCTTCAAGTGGAGTTTAGTAAAGTTGTTTCTCTGCACAGATCTTGACTCTGCCTTCTTTGTTTCTTCTCCTGTTCTACAGAATGGAAAGAAAATGTGGTGCTTGTGACACAATTCTTTGTTTTCTATAATTTGTGAACCATTTAACAAATCCGTCATTTAGGAAACCTTTCCATCCTTTATTTTTTGTTGCTTTAAGTTGTAGCTTGTTATTGGATGCTGTTGAATGATCAACATAATATATTGAAGCAAACTCTGGATATACCACAGACTTGGTGTAAAGCATATTCTTCTAATTTCATTATTACTGATTTTATCTTTTCGTTACATTTGGCAATCTTCTGAAACATCTTATTTCAGTCATTATAATCTTTCTTTCATCTTGTGCATTTCATGTCTATCAGTTTTTTTTAGAATCTGAAAAGATCTGCTTTGAGAAATAAAAACTGCTAGCTTTAAAAAGCCATAAAGTCAAAGGTATAGCCTTGTGGCATAGGTAAAACAGGTTGCTAGGGATCATACTTTTCAAGATTAATGGCGCCTTTATGGGTGTTGTGGTCATTAGCCCACAGGGTTGTTCTGAAAGATCTTTGGCACCAAAATTTTGATTCAGTAGTGTGTGAAGTCTGACAGTAGTGTGTGAAGTCTGACAGTTGTGTGTGAAGTCTGACAGTAGTGAGTGAAGTCTGACAGTAGTGAGTGAAGTCTGACAGTAGTGTGTGAAGTCTGACAGTAGTGAGTGAAGTCTGACAGTAGTGTGTGAAGTCTGACAGTAGTGTGTGAAGTCTGACAGTAGTAAGTGAAGTCTAAAATTCTATTTGTATGGAAAATAATTGGCCACAATTGGGTTAGAACCCAGCTGCCTTAGTCAGCTGATGGATGTACCTATAATTTTTGTCACCATAATTTCTAAATTTAAAATGGGGGGTCAGTCATTATGGTTATGCATTAAAACATATAATATTTCCATTGTCACATATACAAAGGGTCAAAAGAAATACATATAAAACATACAGAAATACAGGAAAATATTTAAGACATCGTCTTTCCTTCCTTCTTTGCCTTTTAGCATCACGGAGAAATATGATTTGCAGTTTTTTGCACTTTAGTCTGTCTCTGCAGCTATTGTGTTTTCTGGTGTCTCTAATACTCCATCAATCCATCTTTTTCATGGTTGGCCCTTGGGTCTGGTGTTCTTACAATGTTTATTGAAGGTTCGTTGTGTTGTGTTTTGATCTCTCTGCCTTGTCATGTGATCAAACCATTTTATCTGTTGTTTCTTTATATATATTAAAGACATCAAATTTGAAAAACCACATGAAAATTTCTTAAAAGCTGGCAACAATTTAACATTTCAAATAAATATGACAGAATCTAAAAGACTTAACAGTGAAGAAATACATTAGTCAAAAATGTCTTTAGTTAACTCCTGGTTGTTTTGATGGTATTCAAGAAACACATCTGCAAGTTCTGTTTTTCCTATTTCTCTCAAAGCTCTCTCCATGTCTTGTACTCTCTCTCTGGTTTTGGACTCTTTAGTCATCTGTTTCCACAACAAAACACATTGAGTCGTCACAGCCATTCTTTCATACTCTGAACCCTCGCTGGTCAGGAAGAGTGTTGTGGAGTCACATATAACATTGACTATTCTTGTTGTCGGTATGTTTAAGTACATGGCCAGCTCCAGTCCTTTTAAACTTTCCTTGCCTATTCCCTTGGCCAGGATGATCAGACTTTCATCTTTGAGGACTTCTGGTTCCTTCTTGGTGGCTGGTTTCAAGTCTGCTGATTTGAAAGGAAAATTTAGTAAACAAAGTTTAAACATAAAGTAATATATGTCGTGCCATACAATCCTAAAATGTACTACTTTAATGTCTTTGCGGCATTAATATTGTAATCCTCCCCCTCCCCAAAGGACACAAATAATGAAATAAATACAAATAATCATCATCAATCAGACTGCTGAAGACATACATCAAGACTGTAATGGATATAGTATACTGAAGAAGACAATTGGCCCATAGCTACAACACCACAGATAAAATTATATGGGCCACTACAAGAATTACAGAAAACAGTTAAATTTATACAAGAAACTACATTGCTGATATAGACTATACTTCAGGTGAACACAGGATAGATCATCATTAAGACTATCCTGTTGGAAATTCTGTTGCCATATTGCTCCTATGACAGCTATTATGAGATCTTCTCTGTCCTGTGTGATCTGTTCAGCTTCTGCAACAGTCAATCCCATCTTGTCTGTGGTATCTTGCACCAACCTTCACCTCTTCTTCATCTCCCTTACTTACCTGGAGCTTTTCTCTTCATTATTAATACCAATTTAAAAAAAATGGAAATATGCTTTCTAAAGCAGATAGACCGTCCAAAGTAGGAACATCATTGTTACAGACCTTCACATATTAACAGCTATGAACATCCTCAAGCAAATTCTGAAAAGTAATTTTTTGGGAAAGGTTGAACTACTGGATTAATACAATTCTGTGAAGAAAACAGGCTGATAATATGTAACACCTACTGAGCAAGAGAAAAGGAAACTATACACATGGAAAAGCCCTGGAGATAAGAAGAGGAGTCAAATAGATTACATAATGATAAAAGAAAGGTTCTGTAACAGCGACAAGAAAGCCAAAACCTACCCAGGAGCAGATATTAATTCAGATCACAATCCTGTAACGATTAAAATGAAAATCAAACTAAAGAGAAACAAGCAAAACTCTAATTCATCAACAAATCCACTAAATATAACAGCTTTAAATCAAAAAGATATTAAAGATACCTATACAATACAAGTAAAGAACACATACCAGAAGCTGCTAGAAGAAGGAATTGAACAATACAGAAGAGAAAATCCTGATGAAAAAGTAACAACCAAATGGCAATGCATAAAGAAAAGCATACAAGAAACCTTGCGACACTTTACCCAAAAGAGAAAAGAACAAAAAAACAAAAATGGATAACAAACACCATCTTAGAAAAAATGGAAGAAAGGAGACAAGTGAAGAACACTGCCCAATACAATAAAGTAGATAATGAAAAATGCAAAAAGGCAAAAGAAGACTGGCTCAGCCAAAAATGTATAGAAATAGAAACTATGGAAAGCAAACAAGACTTAAGAGGAATGCACACAGAAATAAAGAGAATGACTAATAAAAATAAAAAAGCCACAGAAGGTGGATGCATATCAGACAAAAAAGGAAAAATGCTAACAGACAATAAGATATTATAGATTATTTACTATTTAGACTATTATTTAGACTATTATTTAGACTATTTCATGATCAAAGGGACAGGAAACCAGTTATAAAATGTACATCAGGCTACAAAATCTTAAAATCTGTGGTGGAAAAAGCTATAAAAAACAATGAAAAAGGGAAAAGCAGCAGGACCTGACAGCATAAAGAAGGAGATGATACAGGTACTAGAAGATTTTGGCATTGAAGTGATTACAGACATATGCAACGACATATACCACACAGGATACATACCAAATGAACTAAAAACATCAACTTTCATTGCATTGCCTAAAAAGAATAGTGCAGTTGAATGCAGTGACTTTAGAACAATAAGCCTAATGAGCCATGTTACAAAAATCTTGCTGAAAGTTATACAAGGAAGGATTCAGAATAAAATCAATACTGAATTAGATGAGCAGCAATTTGGATTTAGGAAAAATAGTGGGACAAAAGAAGCCATATTCTGCATGAGAACATTAATCAAAAAGTACATAGAAGTAAACAAACTATTATATGCCAGCTTCAATGACTACACCAAAGCTTTTGATAGAGTACACCACAAACAACTTATAGAATGCCTAAAAGAGATACATCTAGATGACATGGACATACGACTAATATGTAATCTATACTGGGAGCAAACAACAGCAATAATAATGCATGGTGGTAGAAGATTGTGGAAGGACATGATCGCCTATGCCAACTGGTATGACTCATGATGATGATTAATTTATTAATATCCATTATGAAGTCTGATCAATAACATTAATCTATTTTAACTATCTTTTTAAATCACTACAGTAGACTCAATACTGGTGTAAGAAAAAATATAGCAAACCTAAAAAATATGAATTGAATTAGGAGAAAGAATATGATCATAGAAATGTATAGGTTTTTTAAAGTATTTTTGTTATTGCATATTTTGAAAAATTAAAAAAATGTATTGAAACATCATATGTCATTATGTGGAAAGACCAAGCATAGTTGTGCTTCAACCTTTAGAAGTAAAAGGTATAGGAGATGAACTTACACATGAACCAAAACAAGGAATATCTAACCCCTTCAGTACACAAATTTAATTTATTGTTAAAAAGACACTAAACATTACATAAAAGAAACAGATGTTCTACTACTACTTACTAGAGAAGAATATGGTGTTATAATAATATAATATCGTGCAGAGATATGTCAACCTTACAATTACACAATCAATTATTTTAATGGTAACGTCTCTCGCTCTGAAGCAGAGTAAAGATATACAAGATTCTGCCATCTTTGTGTTGTTTACCAAGAATGAGGCGAATGGACCATACACATTTATAACTAGTGTAATAAATGAAGGCTACTGAGTATTATAGAAGACTACAAGACAGCCTCACTTAAACTAAACAAACAATCACCGGTAAAGCACTTGAGTTTACTAGGTTTTCTGAGAAAGTTCCTCACTGCCCCCCTCTTCTCTTTTACTTTAACTTTAAGTCTAAGTCTTTGTCTCGGCAGTTATCTTGCCACTCATTGGCTTGCACTTAATGATAATCATTGTCTATTCCTTTATAATATTAATAAATAGGGGCCTATATAATAATTTTAATTTAATATATAAAATATAATTAATTATGTAATTATGATTAATAATTAATTTAATTTTAAAATTAGAGTGCGATAAATATCATAATCAACAATCGGCATGCCTTCTTAAAGACAATTTGATTACCACTGATAACTACCATTGCTTATCTCTGAATTACATAACTAAATAAACAAAGATGCCACCAGAGTTGAATATATCCAAGCAGACCTTCTTGAGACATTATTTCTGCTTTCTCTGAAACGGGAGCACTCTGCTACAACTCGTAGCAACGCGTCCGTAACGACGATTAACCGGAAATAGGAACTCTCTATAATGTTCTCGTTTCGTCATGTTTACTCTGTCCTATTCACACATGCGCATTCCCAGGCAAGTACTATATGGTGAACTAATACACGGAAGAAGACAAATCGGCAGACCTAAACTACGATACAGAGATATCTGTAAATCATCTCTGAATGACTTCTCCATATGTGAAAATGACTGGGAACATCTGACAAATGATCACACATCATGGAGAACTTGTATAAGGAACGGTATAATATCATTTGAGACTGTGCTAAGGCAAAACTTAGAAGAGAAAAGACTCATGAAAAAGGATGGAAAACCCTGTGGATCAGCGAGCCTGACTTGTTCATTCAGTGACCGTGTGTGTTTGTCAAACATTGGTAGAATTTGCCACCAGAGAAGCTGTTTGACAAAAACAAAACCTCAAAAAATACACAATAGCCTCCACTAGACTCCAGACCGTCTGACAAGACGAAAAGGGCCATATATTCACACATTACTTGGGATTCGTAGACTAAGGTGGCTGGGCCATGTAAGAAGAATGGTAAAAAATCGTATTCCCAAACAAATATTGTATGGCGAACTTAAGGACAGAAAGAGACCAAAGGGCAGACTAGTGCTGAGATATAAGGATGTTTGCAGGGCTTCCTTGAGGGAATTTTCTATCAGTGAAAGGAACTGGGAAAATGTGGCAGCGGATCGTAGCACATGGAGAGCAAACATAAAAAATAGCACATACATTTTTGAGACAGTGCTGATGTCAAATTCAGAAGACAAAAGGAGACAAAGCCGGGTACCGCGGGTACACCTTGCTCGTTTTGTGGATGGATCTATCTGTCCAGGATTGGCAAATTCAGCCATGAGAAAGGCTGTTCAGTAAAGCAGCACCCAGTATGAGACACTAATGCTTTACCAAACTACTGACTTATCATGATTGTTTGCTATCAACCGCCTGTCAAGACGCCAAAGGCCATATATATTCACACATTCTATTAAAGCGGGCAAATATCAAGGAACAATGTTAACCTCAGGTGATAGATGTACAACAGATGTGAGATACAGAATGACTCAGTCAAAATCAGCTTTCCAAAAAAATAAGGAAGATACCTCTGCAATCCATTTTTGACAATAGAAGCAAGAAAAAGAGCTCTTAATTGTTATGTAGACCCAGTCTTAACATAAGGATGTGAATCATGGACAATAGGACAACGGACAAGAAAATCACTGGAGGCTTTAGAAATGTGGTTTTACAGAAGAATGTTGAGAATACCATGGACAGCAATGAAGAATAACGAAAAAGAAGCTAAAAAGACCAAAGAGAACATTATCAAAGTGACCAGCACAAAAAGGGAGCTTCTAAAACACATCAGAGAGAAACAATCAATATATTTCTATCACATCATGAGAAGAGGAAAGTTGGAATACTTGGTTACAACTGGCAAAATACAGGGAAAGAGAGATCGCAGACGAAAGAGAGAAGATACTAGATAGCTTGGTGTCATGGTGGGGAAAACAGTCAACAACAGAAGTGATACGATGCACAACCTAGAACATTGAGGGATGAAGAGATAGAAGGAAGCTAAGAAAAAAGATACCAGACAGCTTAAGAGAATGGCTTGGCAGTAGGATGACAACAGAAATGATAAATAACTATCTAGATCGAAAGTTGAGGAGAGACAGGATCATCTACGCCAGCAGGCATGGTACTTGATGGTGATGATTCACACATTATGACTCAAAACTAACAAGTGGATATTAAAGTGGTAGAAATAGACCTGCAGACAGTTCAGAACTACAACTACCTTGGACATACTATAATGGAAAATGTAAAACTGAAATAAACAAAAGAATAGGCATGGCAAAAAGTAATTTTAATGCAATGAAAAATATACTAGCATGAAAACAAATAATACCAGGGCTAAAACTTAGAATAGCAAAATGCTATATCTTCTCAACATTCCTATATGGTGCAGAAACATGGACATTAGACAAGAAAAAAGAAAACTGAAGCATTTGAAATGTGGATTTATTGGACAATAAAAGGAGTTGGATGGTAAGAAAAAGAAAACAAACGATGAAGTCTTAAAACAACTAAAAATGAAAAGAAAACTATCAAACACAATTCAAACAAGACTAAAGAGATTTTTGGGGCATGTTAAAATACACAGTAGCCTACTAAAAGTAATTTTGGAAAGGCAAATTCAAGGTAAAAGAGGCAGAGGCAGACCAAGACTAACATGAACGAATAACATCAAAAGATGAACAAGTCAGCCTATGACAACCTGCACTACCAAAGCAAGAAACAGAGCGGAAGGGTGCTACATAAAGAAAGTAAAGTACCCCCGTCACGCCAAGTGGCGTATAGGGAAATATGGTGTTAGTGACCCTATATTTTACAGACCTTCAGCACATGATTTTTGGGGTAATGTGGTCAGTATTACGTCCATGCTGCTTTACTTTCCCAGGAAAAAAATCCGGTACCCATTTAAGGCTGGGTGAACCCGGAAGCCGTCGGTTGGCATCGAAACCTACCCCTTGTCCGTGGTAGTCCAGTTCACTAACCACTGAGCTATCGCGGCTCCCCAAAGGATGCTACATGATAGCCGAAATACAATGCCGAGACGACACTCAATGATGATGAAGTATTGTGAGGAGACACAGCTGTCTGTCTTGAACTTGCTGTTGTCGCACTAGCAGTTGCTGCAGGAGATACAGCTGTCTGTCTTGGAGTTGCTGTTGTCGCACTAGCAGTTGCTGCAGGAGATACAGCTGTCTGTCTTGAACTTGCTGTTGTCGCACTAGCAGTTGCTGCAGGAGATACAGCTGTCTGTCTTGGAGCTGCTATTGTCGCACTAGCAGTTGCTGCAGGAGATACAGTTGTCTGTCTTGGAGCTGCTATTGTCGCACTAGCAGTTGCTGCAGGAGATACAGCTGTCTGTCTTGGAGCTGCTATTGTCGCACTAGCAGTTGCTGCAGGAGATACAGCTGTCTGTCTTGGAGTTGCTGTTGTCGCACTAGCAGTTGCTGCAGGAGATACAGCTGTCTGTCTTGAACTTGCTGTTGTCGCACTAGCAGTTGCTGCAGGAGATACAGCTGTCTGTCTTGGAGCTGCTATTGTCGCACTAGCAGTTGCTGCAGGAGATACAGCTGTCTGTCTTGGAGCTGCTATTGTCGCACTAGCAGTTGCTGCAAGAGATACAGTTGTCTGTCTTGGAGCTGCTCTGCTGTTGTCGTACTAGCAGTTGCTGCAGGAGATACAGCTGTCTGCCTTGGAGCTGCTATTGTCGCACTAGCAGTTGCTGCAGGAGATACAGCTGTCTGCCTTGGACCTGCTGCTATCGCACTAGCAGTTGTTGCAGGAGATACAGCTGTCTATCTTGGAGCTGCTCTGCTGTTGTCGTACTAGCAGTTGCTGCAGGAGATACAGCTGTCTGTCTTGGAGCTGCTGTTGTCGCACTAGCAGTTGCTGCAGGAGATACAGCTGTCTGCCTTGGACCTGCTGCTATCGCACTAGCAGTTGTTGCAGGAGATACAGCTGTCTGTCTTGGAGCTGCTGTTGTCGCACTAGCAGTTATTGCAGGAAAAACGACTGTCTGTCTTGGAGCTGCTATTGTCGCACTAGCAGTTGCTGCAGGAGATACAACTGTCTGTCTTGGAGCTGCTATTGTCGCACTAGCAGTTGCTGCAGGAGATATTGACTGCCCACATGTTTCTTTGTTTTCCTCTAGTCTTGAGCCCAAATCGTCAGCTGTTATAGTAAAGAAAATTAATATCATTAGCTGGTTTAGATTCAGTAAGGAGATGACCGAAGTACTCTTTTTTCTGTCTGTGTCTTTAGAGCAAGATTCTATACCAGAACCTTTACAGATGTCTTCGTTTATCATTCTACAATTTGTTGATACCATTTAAAACGTTTTTCAAGAATTTCATCTCAATTGTTTATACCTCTCTCTCCCCCCCTCTCTCTCTCTCTGTGTCTCTCTCTCCCTAGACGACTGACAATAACAGCAGAAGCCTATAATAGTTGTTTTTTTTTAAAATAAAGAGCGTTGCTGCAATTGGCAATCTGATCATCCTATGTTTTATACCGTCAAACGTGCATTCAAGCCCTTGACATTCTTGACACCTTGCCTGGGTCATGCTTCCAAGCGTTGAATTGCTGCTACATTCTGAGCTAGGGTGATCGTGACAAGTTCCGATTGAATACATTAACATAAATTGTTAGATCCGAACAGGCCACAACATCCGAAGGATAGGAACCACTGATGAATGTGACTGTGACACTGTCACATTGACTGTTGAACATCTGCTTCGGTCATATACAAAATATGATGAACAGAGAATGCTCTTTTGGTCATTGATAATACTTGGACAAACTATATGGAGATGTCACTAGTCTTGAGATAATGATCAATTTCTTCAAGCTTATTAAAATTGACGTCTATAGGTTCACACAGAAGAAGAAGAGGAAGAAAAGAAGAATGAGGTGGAGGAGAATGGGACGCATAAAAAGAAGAAGAAGAAGAATATATGATTAGATCTACTACAAGCATAACTGTGTTGAAGCTGTAGTTTGCAAGACACATTCTGGCCAAACCTACTGACAACATGCAGAACATTAATTCTTCGTGGAATCAGCTAACCCAATTGGACTATAAGGCGATTCTCCAAGTCAAACCGGCTGCGGTCGTTGGAGTGGCAGAGACAATACCAAGGATACGGATGTCGTTTTCTGCCTTTGTTGTCCAAAGAATTGATGTGGGACACCACTGGAGTGCCAGTATTCTGTTGAACATCTCGAATTTGCGTCTGTTGTATGTTTGTTCCTGCTGAAGGCCTATTGAGCCGAAATGTTGTTATAATTTGTGTCGCCCACTTATTAAGTAAAGCCTTAACTATACCGTTTTTTTCCTTTTTTTCTGCAGATGTTTTTAATTTCTCCTCACAATTAGCTTTACCGCACTTCGCATTTTGATGCATTTATTTGCTTTGACCTTACTGTTTTCCATGTCATGATACCAATCTATCTAGTATCGTCTCTCTTTGTAGTCCATGATCTTTCTTTACCTGTATTTTGCCAGTTATAACCAATTATTCCAACTTTTCTTTTCTCATTTTGTGGCCGAAAAATCTTGATTGTTTCTTTCTGATGTTTATTAGGAGCTCCCTTTTTGTGTTGGCCTCTCTGATAATGTCCTCATTTTTCTGTTTAGCTGTCCAATTAACTCACAATCTTCTTATGAGAAATCATGTCTCTGTGACTTCTAATCATCTTTTCATTTGTTTGTCCACTGTCCATGATTCGCTTCCATAGGTAAGAATTGGTTATATATAACACTGATGAACTCGCTTTCTCACTTCTATTGACATAGATTTACTGCATAAGATATTTTTCATTTTCTGAAATGCTATTTTGGCCTGAGCTATTCTACTTTTTATTTCTGTGGTGCATCTCCCATCTGATGTTATTATGGTGCCCAAGTATTTGAAACGTTGCACTTGTTTCAGATTTGTCCTGTTTATTTTTATGCTGCATGATGGTGATGATTGTTTCTTCGATATGACCATTGCTTCACTTTTCCTTACTATTCAGATTGAGACCTTTCTTATTGCTTTCTTTTACTATTATGTCTATCATTTCTTGTAGTTCATTCTCCGTCTCTGCTATCAAGACTGTGTCATCTGCATATCGCAAATTGTTTATGTTGTGACCGTTGACTTCAATTCTTTTTTTCCCCTCTGCTATTGATCGCATAATATTTTTCAGTAAAATACAGTAAAGAGAGAGAAAGAATATATTAGGAAACATAATACACTTAAAGATGAAGAACTACAGAAACTGCCAAACAAGAGTAATTTGGGGAAAAAAGCAATGTCAGAGTTTATGTGTATGAGTGTTATTGGATATGCTAATGAAGAACTCGTCAGAGCCGCACAAAGGAAGTTCTTGACTTCTCTCTCAAAATGTTCTTTAAAACTAAAACGTCTGCATTGTATGCACGTGACCCCGCCTTTTCAATCACGTTGATAGGGTAAGGATTATCGATTTCTTTCTGCGTCTTTGATTCAGGGAGTTATTTCCATGTTTCCTGGAGTTTGAGTGCTGCCCTCATTGTTGCACTGCCCTTAAATCATTGATTGTCCCACCCATAGCTTTGTGATAATACAATGACAACTTTGAATAAAACAATCATTACTCTATACGCATGCGCTCTTTGATCAACATATAAAGAAAACAGTTTTATCAAATCTGCAGCGTTATTATGTTAATAAAAAAAAAAACAACTTATTATTATAAAGCATTAATATGTTACTGTATGGGATCTGTACTGGCTTATGTAATCCTCGCTCTTCATATTTCCCTATTTCTTGTATAATTACTCAGGTTCGCTGTTCACAAAACTAAAGACAGTAATGGGAAACTTGTTATATAGAGCTTCACAATAGAGAGGTAATCTGATTCATCAGACGAGAACACTGTCGAGCAAGTGTTTCGGTCCTGTACTTGACTTCCGGTCAATATGGCGGATAGGTGGCAGGAACAGTTTGTCTGCAAAGGGATGAGGTTGCGAGCCCTCTCGCACCGACTTTCACAGCAACAATTCTGACTTGAGATCCCTGCTGTCTCAACTCGGTGACGAGATCTCAGTGTTTGGCTAGTTTAAATATATGCGGTTCCTCTATCCTGGATTCGAATCACACTGTGGGCTCTATTAGGATAACGTGGGTCATATCTGGTGAGTAAAGTGCACTGTCCGGAAGCATCTTAGATCTTTTCATGCACCCTGGGTACTTCCTACGTTCTTGGCGTTTAACATCCATCTCCCAGTCGTCCGCTATGTCCAGGATCGTTGAATCGTTTTAGTTGTTTTGCTTGAAGTGCTGGGATGGGCTGTGAAGTTGATATGGGGATGCCATGACTGCAGTGAAGCTGATTTCATGAATATAATAGAATATAATATAATAGAATAGAATAGAATCTTGGTGAGTGTGGCCTGTACAACTCTCAAGTTAAGGTTGTAGCTGGTCAACTTGTACGGTTGGTCTTCATTCACGCCCGTCTACGTCAACAGCCAGTTCATGTAGCGCGTTGTTGTGACGTCAGGAATAACGTCATTTGCCTAGCGCTGTCTTGCATGAGGAAAAAAAAACATGTTTTATCTTCTGTATTTCACTGCAGAGAGGACATCGGTAGTTATCTGGCTTTCCCCACTTCACAATGTTGCAGGCTGATGGTAGAAGGTCGTACATAGATCTAATTATGTAGCTGAACCGCAGCGGTGCCATATGCCACATGCCATTCCATGTTAGCATTCTCTGCAAGGCCATATCCCATGTGGTCCATTGGCCTTGCTTCACCTGTTGTGCTGTCTTTTGTACACGCTTGTTCTCCTCGACATCTCTGATCTCCCTGACTATCATGTCCCTTCGTTGTCTATTTGATGCCTTTGACCACCATTGGATGTCTCCTTGACAAAGTCCACGCCTGTTGGTCTGCGTGTAGCCCATGACTTCCTTTAGTTGGAGACTTTCACCTGCTTAGTTTACTGCTACCCACGCCTGCCATTTCCGACCAGTCTTCACTGTGAGTTCCACTGTCCGGACTGCTTCGTCTGATGAGCTTTGTAGAAGATGATGATATAAAGCCACATCTGCTCCTCTATATACTTTTACATCCTGTAAGGATGACTTAAACTTATTATTAATACATATGTGGCCAATATGATTCTCCGTTCTATGATCTAGTGACACCCATGCAGCTTTATGTATTCTTTTATGTTGGAATATTGTTCCTCCTAGGCTCATTTGATTAAAAGCACAGAAGTTCACGAATATCTCTCCATTCTCATTTGTATCTCAAAGTCCACGTTCTCCTATAATCTCTTCGAAGTCTCTGTTGTCTGATCCGACTTTAGCATTTAGATCTCCCATCAAGATTATAATATCCTTGGCTCGTCTTTCATCCATCTTACATTGCAACTGTTTATAGAATTAATCTTTAACTAAATCATCCTTATCATTGGTCGGTGCGTTACATTGGATAATGTGTATTTTGATTTTGTGTTTTGTTGTTTTAAATGTTACTGTCATTAGTCTTGGCCCTACTGCTTCCCATTCTATCAGTGTCTTATGTGCATTCCTTGATAACAGTATAACTACCCCTTCACTATGTTGTGCTCCAGGTTCCTGGTGTCCTGATGATAAAATCATCTCTCCTGTATTTAGTTTTATCCTTTACGTTCCTAGCCATCTTGTTTCACACATTCTCAGAATATCTATTTTGTAATTTCTCATTTCTGCTGCTGCCTGTGCGGCTTTTCCTTGTTCATTTAAGGTACGTACATTCCAGGTGCCAATTCTGGAGGATTTCCTGGTAGACAAAAGGTGAGTCAGCAACCCGGACTCCTTACAGCTTTCTCCGGCTTGCGTCATACGTCTCTCAGACAGAGAGCCCTTATCTTTCCTGGATGGCGGATTTACTTTTATTCTTTTCTTTGACTTGTCTAAATTTGTGAAGTTTTTCAGCTTATTTTTTTTACAGTACGGGATAGACAGTCGTATGCCCAACCCTCCTTAGTCGCCTCTTACGTACATGCATGGCAGGGAACAGCGCCATTATTCTTTACTCCCACATTTCGGGCGCGTGCAGCACACCTGTGCATTCTATTCCACTGGACATAATGCAAGTAAAACCCATTGGTCGTTGAGGCAGAAGTTCAGGCCTTGACTTTCGAGAATTCGTCTGAGAGTGACGTTATCATGTATACAGATGGATCTGTTATTCTGCGCGTACGGAGCTCGTGGTCTTTAACGTCTCCTGCTGCCCCTGGCCAGTCCATGCAGTCGATCTATTTCTCTTGTACTTTACCCGACTCTTATTTATATTTTAGAACCTTAAAGCTTTACAGAAGCAAATGTAAAAGTTGATGTTCAGTTTTATGCAGTTGAACGAATGCGGCTACAGGAATAAGCCGCTCGGTTGTGGATGAAAGCTAATAACAATTATAAATAAATTACTTTATTTAGTGATAGTTGGAGTACTTGATTACAACAGGCAAAATAAAAGGAAAGAGAGATCGCGGACGACAGAGAGAGAAAATACTGGATGGCTTGGTGTCATGACATGGAAAACAGTCAATAACAGAACTGATACGATGCACTGTAGATAGAAGATTGTGGAAGGACATCATCGCCTACGCCAACCGGTATGCACATGATGATGATGAAGTTTTGTGTTCCAAGAGGTACTGAAAGACTGATAGTTCTTAACAGCTACTGTATACTATGTGTTTGGACATTCATTTCTTCTTGCTGTTTTTTAGTCTATGAGCGAGTGTCTGTTAAACCACTTGCTGGCCCGAAGAAATCTAGGATTGTATTGACACGTTAAGGTTTCTTCAAATCTATGATAGTATTGACACGTTATGGTTTCTGCAAATCTATGATAGTATTGACACGTTAAGGTTTATTCAAATCTATGATTGTATTGACACGTTATGGTTTCCTCAAATCTATGATAGTATTGACACGTTATGGTTTCTTCAAATCTATGATAGTATTGACACGTTATGGTTTCCTCAAATCTATGATTGTATTGACACGTTAAGGTTTCTTCAAATCTATGATTGTATTGACACGTTATGGTTTCCTCAAATCTATGATAGTATTGACACGTTATGGTTTCTGCAAATCTATGATAGTATTGACACGTTATGGTTTCCTCAAATCTATGATTGTATTGACACGTTATTCTTTCCTCAAATCTATGATAGTATTGACACGTTAAGGTTTCTTCAAATCTATGATTGTATTGACACGTTAAGGTTTCTTCAAATCTATGATTGTATTGACACGTTATGGTTTCTTCAAATCTATGATAGTATTGACACGTTAAGGTTTCTTCAAATCTATGATTGTATTGACAGGTTAAGGTTTCCTCAAATCTATGATAGTATTGACACGTTATGGTTTCTTCAAATCTATGATAGTATTGACACGTTATGGTTTCTGCAAATCTATGATAGTATTGACACGTTATGGTTTCTGCAAATCTATGATAGTATTGACACGTTATGGTTTCTTCAAATCTATGATAGTATTGACACGTTGTGGTTTCTTCAAATCTATGATAGTATTGACACGTTAAGGTTTCTTCAAATCTATGATAGTATTGACACGTTAAGGTTTCTTCAAATCTATGATAGTATTGACACGTTAAGGTTTCTTCAAATCTATGATAGTATTGACAGGTTATGGATTCCTCAAATCTATGATAGTATTGACACGTTATGGTTTCTTCAAATATATGATAGTATTGACACGTTATGGTTTCTGCAAATCTATTATAGTATTGACACGTTATGGTTTCTGCAAATCAATGATAGTATTGACACGTTATGGTTTCTGCAAATCTATGATAGTATTGGCACGTTATGGTTTCTTCAAATCTATGATAGTATTGACACGTTATGGTTTCTAAAAATCTATGATAGTATTGACACGTTAAAGTTTCTTCAAATCTATGATAGTATTGACACGTTATGGTTTCTTCAAATCTATGATAGGATTGACACGTTATGGTTTCTTCAAATCTATGATAGTATTGACACGTTATGGTTTCCTCAAATCTATGATTGTATTGACACGTTATGGTTTCTTCAAATCTATGATAGTATTGACACGTTATGGTTTCTAAAAATCTATGATAGTATTGACACGTTATGGTTTCTTCAAATCTATGATAGTATTGACACGTTAAGGTTTCTTCAAATCTATGATAGTATTGACACGTTAAGGTTTCTTCAAATCTATGATAGTATTGTCAGGTTATGGTTTCATCAAATCTATGATTTTATTGTCAGGTGATGGTTTCTTCAAATCTATGATAGTATTGTCAGGTTATGGTTTCCTCAAATCTATGATAGTATTGACACGTTATGTTTTCTTCAAATCTATGATAGTATTGACACGTTATGGTTTCTTCAAATCTATGATAGTATTGACACGTTATGGTTTCTAAAAATCTATGATAGTATTGACACGTTATGGTTTCTAAAAATCTATGATAGTATTGACACGTTATGGTTTCTTGAAATCTATGATAGCATTGACAGGTTATAGTTTCCTCAAATCTATGATAGTATTGACAAGTTATAGTTTCCTCAAATCTATGATAGTACTGCCATGTTATAGTTTTCTCAAATCTGTGATAGTACTGTCATGTTATAGTTTCCTCAAATCTATGATAGTACTGCCATGTTATAGTTTTCTCAAATCTGTGATAGTACTGTCATGTTATAGTTTCCTCAAATCTATGATAGTACTGTCATGTTATAGTTTCCTCAAATCTATGATAGTACTGTCATGTTACAGTTTATTCAAATCTATGATTGTACTGTCATGTTATAGTTTCGGTTGATTGATGGTCTATTTCTCGAGCCTGTCCGGCCTGCCCAACTAGCGTGTGTGTGTGTGTGATAGATTCCATGTGGGAAAAAAGAGTGACGTTAAGAATATGGTAATAGCGGGACTTCTAAAAATTCGCAGTTCGTGGCATACATTTAAAAGAGTGCTATCGATTATCTGTAATCAAAGAGGGAAATCAATCAATATTTTCATGTTTCTCCAATAAAACTTCTATTGCCTTGCCTGAGAACAACACGAATTGGTTGATAGAAAACTTCTTTGAGGCAGTCATTCTTTCTGCAGCTGCTGATTCAGGCTGTCGTGGAGATGGATTTGCTGAACATCGTCGTCTCTGCTGTTTGGCTGTTGATAAAACCAACGCTTTGTTTTCAGGGTAAATTTGTCTTATCATTTACAACATTATCATGTGAACAAAGAACAAAGGTATATTGTTTCATAAATAAGTTAATGTCGCTTTCATACACACGCGACTTTTTTGTTTTCGGACTGGTCCGAGCGCGCCCCGGAAAAAAAAAAAAAAAACTTGTAGAAATTTATCACAAGATATTTTATAAGTTACTGAACACAAGAATAGTCGACACTTAACATTTTAGTGTTCTGCCCTTTAACTACGATGGAACAAATGTAAGTGGGTTGGAGCCGGGTATAATACGATTTTCTCTTTTAAAATATTTGAACGATAGAGATTTGGTATATATAAATATTTCCATAACTTGTTTTTTTTTTTTTTTTAATACAGTTTAGAAAAAACGTGTTACAAACACAAATATGAGCAAATTCATCAGGCTGGTAAGATTTCGTTCACAAGGGCGGTTACTCTGACTACAAACAACTGTATTCTTACAGAAAGGTAAACACTACAATAAGCCCGGGAAGAAGTCGTCCCCCCCGTCCCCCCATCCCCCTCCGCCTATGTGCGCTTCAGATTGATACAATATAATAGCCTGCCTCAAAACGGACTGTCATTTAACGAAATTAGAATCTCCGTAGTTCATAGGCGCAGTGGTAGGGGATCTGATAAAGTTTGTCTTGTGTCGCAGAATTCTTGGGGGTGCACAGCTTTAACAGAAAGAAAGAGTATAGTAAAAATAAATGTCAAAATAGCGTGCCAATAGTTGTAATACTTCCATTCTGCCGAAGATTAGCAAGCTACATATTTGTCTTCTTCTGAGCATTGACAACCTATCTACTTGCCTGTCCCGGGAAATGGTAACCCACGTATTTGCCTTGTGCCGGGGAACATGCTTTCTGCCACTGCCGTCAACGTGTCTGCTGATACTGTCAGGTATTGCTAGCATAACCAGGGAAACAAAAATAAAAGATATTACAGTCCACAGCATCACCATAATTTGTCTAAAATATAGCGACGTCATAACAACACAAGAACAATATCAAAAAAGCAGAACCAATGAGTCAAAGAGCAAACGAACAAACAAGTTAAGGACAACGGTATATATACATCAATCAAAGAAACATATTTTAAAAAAAAGCAGAAAGATTCAGAGAAGAAAGACCCGATCGAACCCATTTCCATCGTTACAGAGCATTGTTACGAGAGACCTATACTTCAGCACACTGCCAGCGAAGCAGATACTCATGGCAAAGGCGCCATGTCGAGGAGTACAGGTTTGATCCTAGTTCGGAATATCTATTGCTCTGAATTTTTCTGTTCTTTGTTTGTTTGGAAATGTTTCCGTGTGATGTAAACGTATTATTGCCCCTTATTTGTTTGTTTGTGTCTCGTCTAGAAAGTTTCCCTAATTATGTTTACTTAATGTAGTCTTCAGTCAACCAATCAGTGATAAATGTGAATGAAAATATTATATACTAGTTTTTGAGGTGCACGTGGGCGTGCAGCTCAAACCATTGATCTGCTGGCTGAAAAGTCGACGTACGGTGTTCGAAACCTGGTGTACGGTGTAGAAAGAAATGATTTTTTAAAAATAAGGGGTGAAATAAAATCCCGAGTCTCACATGTCGTGGCGACTGCTTTGACAAAGCGGCCTTTATTCTTTTGGTTCTATCGTGTGGCCTCCCCCCCCCCACCCCCGACATACACAAGCAATAGTAATCATCATCATCATCATCAACATCGAGTGCCATTTCCGCATCGAAGGTTGGCTACCATGGAGCGCCATTCTGCGCTGTCTCTTGCTTTGATGGTGCAGGTTGTCATAGACTGGTTTGTTCATCTTTTGATGTTACTCGTCCATGTTAGTCTTGGTCTGCCTCTGCCTCTTTTACCTTGTATTTTCCCCTCCAGGATTACTTTTAGTAGGCTGTTGTGTCTTTTGACATGGCATAAAAATCGCATTTGTCTTGTTTGAATTGTGTTTAGTAGTTCTTTTTTTCATTTTTAGTTGTTTTAAGACTTCATTGTTTGTTTTCTTTTCCTTCCATCCAATTCTACCTATTCTTTTATATATCCACATTTCAAAAGCTTTAATTCTCTGTTCTGTTTTCTTGTCTAATGTCCATGTTTCTGCACTATATAGGAATGTTGAGAAGACATACCATTTTGCTGTTCTTAGTTTTAGCCGTGGTGTTATTTGTCTTGATGTTAGTATGTTCTTCTTGACATTAAAATTACTTTTTGCCATTCCTATTCTTTTAGCAATAGTAATATTTGTATTAAAGACAGTTTTCCTAAGACCACTCATCACAGTCAGAGCCTCACCTATCTCAATAATGTGCGAAGTTTTTGTGACACGAAGGACAGACACATGCCTTCACTATTTCTTGTTGCGTTAAAGTCAAGACCTAACCATTACTTGTCATTGCTATTCCTGCTCTTCGTTAGCGCCCATTTGGTTGTTGTATCTGTCACATTTTTCTGTTTGATGGTCGAACCTTTTTTTCTTCTTCACTTCGTTTAAAACAGGTACGGATTTCAATCTCTGGTTACTTAATATTTTATTTATATATGGGAACGAGTAAACGATACCCCACCCCCGCCAACAAAAAAATCTTAAGATACCGTGGATAAAAAAAAAGAGAGATGAAGACATATTAACAGATTTAAATATTAAAAAAGAATTAGTTTATTAAGACCATTCTACAGAGGAAATTAAAATACTATAGCCGCGTCAACAAAAGACACAGCGGGCTGGAAACAGCAATAATGGAAGACATGGTTTTCTTGGGCGATGCATCAGGGGCAGACCAATAGGGTGGTTTCATTACATCAAGGAGACCTTGAACATGACAACAGATGAAGTGGGAGATCTGGCTAGAGACAGAGTTTCTTTCAGACGTTCTCTTATGAGGAAAGGACAACGGTTTTAGACGTGCTCTTATGAGGAAAGAACAACGGTTTTGCTGTTAGTTACCATCCCTTACAGTTTTCTTCAAGTTAAAAAAAAAATAATCTAAAGATATAGCGCAGTGATTCTACCAGGAAACACAAAATAGAACTCTCGGCCATTGGCACTATTTCTTTATGTTTCTATAAAGAGATTGTGCGCCATCTTATTAGTCGTTCTTCTGTTGCCATAGCAAAGGGAAGTTGATTGCTGAAATTGACCTACTCTGTGGAAGGTCGATAGATGCCGTTGTACGGTTGTAGTAGGTTTGACCTCCTTAGACATTGAAGCTTAATTTTTAGTAACGGCTTGAGCTATTTGAACTATATCACGGCTATACTAGGTAATACGGTGCCTGGTTGTACACTGACATTTGACTCATTGAGCTGGAACATGATTGTGTCAATATTTTGACAAAATATTAGATTAATCGCCATCCCCGGTGGCTCATATGAATACCTGCCGCTGCTTATCTGTTCTTTCGTGTCTTCTTTCAGTTACTGGTGTCATAAAAATGGAGAACACAACAGACCAACTGTTACAAGTGATTGCTGGAGACAACATTTTGTTTACTTTCAGTGTTAACTTGGAACTTCGCACCAAAAACGAACGTCTGTTGATCTCTATAGATGGTGACTCACTAGAAGTAAGTATGGCGGCTACGCTTATTTGGAATCATCTCCTTTTCTCCAATCGCTCCTCGTATAACCTTTCATGTAGACAGGGGAGATAACTGGAGGGCTCAGTGTGGGGTCTTTTGTTCACCTTGTGGTCTTTTGTTCACCTTGTGGTCTTTTGTTCAACTTGTGGTCTTTTGTTCAGATCTTGGTCTTTTGTTCAACTTGTGGTCTTTTGTTCAGATCTTGGTATTTTGTTCAGCTCTTGATCTTTTGTTCAGATTTTGGTTTTTTGTTCAGCTCTTGATCTTTTGTTCAAATCTTGGTCGGGTTGGTCTGTAGTTCTCTAAACTTGGTGGGTGGTGGATAGCAGAGCGGGAGTAGTATAGGCGCCGGCATACGTCCACCGAAAGTTCAGACAATATATGCGGCATTATATTATTATATATAATGTTTCTGCACATATTTTTTGGTCCGGTGTATGTTCAACTGGCGACGGATGTTTTTGCTCCGGGGGTGACCTCTCGCCCCGTGACCCCTCGACTAGTCGGGCGGCGTTATCTCGCGGGCGTTATCTCAAGTAGCAGCGTGGTCAGGGTATAAAAACCTGGGGAAAGAGGTATTGCAGGGGTGATGTCAATATGTTGTTTGTGTCATGTGTTTATATTTTGAGGAAAGGAGTACCTGATTCTGTGGTTATCTCGAGTGTAATTGTGGTTGAGTATTATCTCTTAAGGTATCTGTGTGCTGAAATCGGGTGACCATAAGACCAGGTGTGCAAATTTAAATAACGTGTTGGTTGTGATGATTCTAAAATTGGAGAAAAGGGGTGTTTTCCCTTTTGATTGTTCGTTTCATCATCATCATCGTCATCATCATCACCATATACCATCACCACCCGCATGTACTCTCTCTCTCTCTCTCTCTCTCTCTCTCTGTCTCTCTTTTTCACATTCAAGTTAAAACAAGTCAAATAAAACAAATACTTTCTATATTTAATTTCACAATAAAGATTTTATTAATACAGCAGTGAACAGATGTTTGAAAGTATATTACTGTCCGGTTGATAAATTTGGGCATCCATGGGACCCCCGAAGCCGAAATATCCACGCGGTGAACAAACGATAAATGATACGGTCGTTAATGTGTTGTCTCGACGAAAAAGGTATGAGAATTCTGTTAAGCTTCACACCAAGACACTTTTAAAAAGTATATAATAAACACAATACAGACCACACGTGTTGCTAAACAAATCTTGCAACACCCGTGGGTTGTAGACGAATGGAACGTGTGAATTCCGCTCGATAAAGTTTAAAATATCCATGTGTCTGGGAGGCAAACCGTAGGAATCGAAATACTCACATTCTCCGAGACCGTTGTAAAAGAGGGCCACCCAATGCTCACCAGGTCCGTGGGCAGGGTCGGTGTTAATGACAAAGGCTGCAGTCCTAGTTGGGTCGATGCTGGGCAGTAAGTGGTTTCATGGAAGGACACTAACAAGGGAACAACGTCGAACGAAAATATCCGACATCAAAAGGTTGTAACTCTCCCCCTGTGTTCATTTTCTTTCTCTCAAACGGCGAAGTCTGTTAGAACCTGCCGTGTCTTGGACACCTCGAGTACTGAGTCCAACTCGGCAAAGACGATAACTTGTAGGAGAGTAGTTGTGGGAGCGGTGACCTTGAGCTCTATCGACAAGGGCCCGCTTGTGGCTAGCTCAAAATGGGACCCGTCTAGTAGGCTGGAGGAGAGGTCAAAGCCAAATAGACAAAATCTGTCCTTGAACTTTCGATAATCAATGTTATTCCCAGCGTCTTTACCAATCAGACCCATGGCCAGATTTGTACCAAAGAAGGCTCTCGCGTATTGATTTCGTTCAAAGTCCATAGTTCTTTCCGGAAATACATCTCCCGTCGACCGTCATGTTCATATAAGCCAAACCAAAGTGTTGAAAATTGAACGGGTTAGCGGTATAATACTATATTAAAGGCACTGGCGGTAATCAAAACTATCACTATACTGGTTGGTGTTTGAGACAAAAATAAATTGTCTTGATTGCGGGAGAACATCCCGCTAACGATGGAAAATGTTTTTATGGTAATTCTCTTGATCGGGTACCGAGCATTCCCGCTTAAAAGAGCCTTTTCATGGGCCAGAGAAATCGCGGGGTTTAGCATAGCTTTCCTGACCACGAACGCGGCGTAGGTGATAACACTCTTATATCCCACAGAGCTATCGTGAGCAACGAGGTTGAACACATCCTTAGAGGGCGTGAGTTTGATCTTTCCATCGACTCTGTTTACCATGTAACGATCCTGCAAAAAGACATCAGAGTGCAAACGACCCATCATTTCAACCTCTTTACTACCCGAAGTAAAATTGCGCTGTGTTTTAAATCCCTCAGTATCTTTCATATTATCGTGATGGCTCTCTATGTCTTTGTAGAACAGAGCGGCCGTCAAGTATCCTGTTTTCGCATCCTCCCCGTAGTTTAGCGTAGCCTCAAACACTGCTCTAAAAGGACAGGTATCCTCCGATGGTGTAAACAACGTGTCGTTTAGAGATACGTTGACTTGTGAAAAGAGACTGTGAAGATAATTGTTGACTGGTCCTCCCTCAGCATCCGATGGTACACTATCCCCGTTGGGGAGGGTGATCATGACTCGCAGATGTAAAAACGTGGTGAAAAGATCTAGATACTCCTCCGTGTTTCCAGAATTGAAAAACTCGATGGGTGTGCCATGCGATAAGGCCGCGTTCGGGCGAATTTCAATAAGTTGACCAGAGTCTAGAGATGTCCGTGTGGGTGGAACGCTAAATAAATCCAAACCAGAGTGAAGACATTCACACGACTTGGGGTGAATGAGGGTCATTATTCATCAAAAATATCCTTTGCCACCGACACCCTCGTCTTCGTCTTCTTGTTGTTGTGCGCCGAATGAAGGGGGAACTGTCTAGCTGTCGGTTTTATCCTCTTCGTAACGGGTTCTCCCGGTGGAGGTACTTTCATAACGCGCTTTCTGCTTTGTCGTAAACCACTTCCTGATTGGTTGTTACCACTCAGGTGGTCTACGGCCTCGTGCATCAACCGCTGACCGGCCTCCTTAGCTCGTTCTTTAAAAGCTTCACCGACATTTCTCCTGGCTAATGTGTCCTGTGCGACCTGCAGACTGGTCCCCAATCCTTCTCTGAGCACGGCTTTACTGCCTGTTTTTAACCAGGGTAAAATAGCCCTCCCGATATCCTCAAAGAAACTACCGATTCCTCGACCACTCTGATTTCGACCTCCTATAAACACGGGCATTCCACCACCCGCCTTACAACAGTAAAAGTCTTCGTATAATTCAACATCGCGATGAAGGGGTGTGTGTCTCACCATTATACCAGCTCGAGATGTTTCTTCACTCGAAAGTTTACTGTTAGCACCGATGTCCCGCTGGTGAATGGGATGGTTTTTTGAAACACCACGGCGTGATTTCTGTTGAGAACAGGCATGCTCGTGAGTATAGGTACCATCGCTTCCCCGATCGGTCTGGGTGAAACGAGATCGCAGTAGACGTAGACATTTTTCGCAACACTTTCCAAGTCCATTGCGCCCACGCTGTAGATATCGGTCTGTTATGCAGGTCGTGGGGAAGGCTAAAATGTTTTTCAAAGTGTCGCTTATGGTAATGCTGACCCCTTTTTCGTAGAGTTTCAAGATAGCTTTATTCACCTCCTTTTCGTAAATGAATCTCATTTTTGCCACTTTTACACCCGCGCTCGACTCCTCCTCTTTTATGATCAACGCATTCAACGCGTCGATGAAAGCATCGGGTATCTTGTATAACCCCGGTGCCAGGGTCACGTTGAAGTGAGATCTAAAGCCGCACATTTCGTTGTTAGCGAGAGGCTCGTAACGAATCTAGACATCACCCTCTATTACATTGAAACAATTAAGCGGAAACTGTATCTCCACCAGCGCGATCTCATACTGCTTCGAAATGTCAATGGTCTGAGGGAGTTTAACGAAAAAGTGGCCGGGATTATTATCCTTAAAATTCGCCATAGAAGCATTCAGTTATTGCTGGGTAACTTGACATAAAAACTCATGTTACTTGTTTCACCGTCTCCTCTCCAACTTTGGATTCGGAAGCATGTAACCCAAACAGCTGCTCAGTAGGGCTATCCACAGTTTTCCGTCCTTTGCGTCTGGCTTTTCGGTGGTCAGATTGAACAGCGAGACCGCGACAACGGCATATATAACTACCACTTGACAAATAAAGACAAGCTCTAAGTGGGGGGATAGTTTCTCAACACCAGCCACAGCATGATTCTCTCTCTCCTCACTCCCGAATTTATTGCTCGCGAAACGGTCTCTCTGAAAGTTTCCCCTTCTTCTTCTTTTTCCTCTTCTTTTTCTTCTTCTTCTCCTTCTCTCATTTCTACTTTTTGTATTTGACAATGTCCTTGGTCGGTATCCAACTGTTGAGGAATCGTACCCAAACCACTTGAATAAACTCTCTTTTCGGCCAAATGATCTGCGACGCTCGGTTATACTCTCGATTCAGTACTCGTGCTTGTCTCCAACTTTTTGAATTTCTGGTGTGTAGAATGATCCCTCTATCTCGTCGCCCTTATTGTCTTTCAACACATATGTAACGGGGTGTTTTTCATTTACTCGACTGATGGAAAACCATATCTCCGTCCAAGCCGGGACATGACCCTTTTTAAAATTGGCTCTGTCCAGGACCAGTCTAACTCGATCACCGACCTTATACAGGGGTCTTTCAAATTTAAAGCTGCGGTTGTTACTATACAACGCGTTCCTGTTCTTGATTGTCTGTGCTGAAGTCGACCGGTGTCATTTTTATACTTCTGTGATACGAATGGTTATAACTTCGAAGTAGGGAGGGTAGGACTCGGACATAAGACAGTTGATTGGATTTCATGAAATATCGCCACATCCGTTGTTTCAGAGTCCTATTAAAGCGTTCCACCACGGCGGCCGTAATATCTTCGTTCTGTGTAGTGAAAAAGTGAACGTTGTTGTCAGCGAGGAATTTCTTAAATGTTCTGTTCAGAAACTCTGACCCCTTATCCGTTTGAAAACTCGCGGGTTTACAATCAAGAAATATCTTACTGACGGCTTCCACTAAGGATTTCCCCATTTTGGTTCGTATCGGTACAGACCACGCCCATTTACTGATAACTTCCACACAAGAAACCAAATAGGAATACCAGTCGTTATGTTTTTTTTCAAATGTCTCAAATCAATTAGGTCTGCCTGATATTGCTGTTGGGGTCCACTCGTTATAATGGGACGCCTTTCAAATCTACGACGAATTGGTTTTTGAACAGTATAGGTATCATGATGACTCAACCATTGTTTGATCTTTGCGAGTCCCAGTTTGGTGTTACGTTGCAGGGCCGTTGCATCACTATACGCCCCTGGACGACTAGGGTCAAAGTAATGACGTCTCAATATTTTCTCCACCGTTCCCATTTTGGTGTTGGGATTCCGCTCTTTATTTTTTTTCGGTCTCAGTTTATACGTGGTTACGGGGTGTTTTCATTACTTGTCTTTGGGGTTTCCGCTGTTGGCGTCTTGGTCTGCTCTGGTGGTACCTCGAGTGATTATGGTGGAGAATTATATAGGAGGTACCCCACCTGTCGTGGGTAAATTTGTTTAGCCAGATTGATAATTTGACTTTCGTCTCTCAGGTTCTTGAAAAGGATTTAATAGTGTGTATTGACGCTTATGGTTCGATGTTCCTTATTTTTTCCGAATAGGTTTTGAACAATGTACATCACACTAATATCTCTGTGATGACTACCTTTGGTAATAATTTTGTTACCCTCTCGTCCGTCTCCGACATCAAGTCATCGATGACGATCAGTCTTCTCTTCTTACCACATTCCATTTTATCCATGTCTGATAGACCCTCGATAAATCTCACTGACCCAATAGTCTAGTATATTGGTTGCCATTCCCCATAACACCATATAGCTTCCTCGGGTGCGGAGACAGCTAACTCGTGAAGGTTCTGTATAAACTTGTGCACAAATACCGTTTTCCCACACCCAGGGAGCTGAAATTGTTTATTGAAGATATATGCTGCACAGGGAGCTGAAAGTGTTTGTTGAAGATATATGCTGCACAGGGAGCTAAAAGTGTTTGTTGAAGATATATGCTGCACAGGGAGCTGAAAGTGTTTGTTGAAGATATATGCTGCACAGGGAGCTGAAAGTGTTTGTTGAAGATCTATGCTCCCCATGGAGCTGAAAGTGTTTATTGAAGATCTGTGCTTCCCAGGGAGCTGAAAGTGTTTGTTGAAGATATATGCTGCACAGGGAGCTGAAAGTGTTTGTTGAAGATATATGCTGCACAGGGAGCTGAACGTGTTTATTGAAGATCTGTGCTTCCCAGGGAGCTGAAAGTGTTTGTTGAAGATATATGCTGCACAGGGAGCTGAATGTGTTTGTTGAAGATCTATGCTCCCCATGGAGCTGAAAGTGTTTGTTGAATATACACGCTGCACAGGGAGCTGAATGTGTTTGTTGAAGATCTGTGCTCCCCAGGGAGCTGAAAGTGTTTGCTGAAGATATATGCTGCACAGGGAGCTGAAAGTGTTTGTTGAAGATCTATGCTCCACAAGGAGCTGAGAGTGTTTGTTGAAGATCTATGTTCTCAGGGAGCTGAAAGTGTTTGTTGAAGATATATGCTGCACAGGGAGCTGAAAGTGTTTGTTGAAAATCTATGCTCCACAGGGAGCTGAAAGTGTTTGTTGAAGATCTATGTTCTCAGGGAGCTGAAAGTGTTTGTTGAAGATCTATGCTCCACAGGGAGTTGAAACTGTTTATTGAAGATCTATGGTCCACAGGGAGTTGAAAGTGTTTGTTGAAGATCTATGCTCCACAGGGAGTTGAAACTGATTATTGAAGATCTATGCTCCACAGGGAGCTGAAAGTGTTTGTTGAAGATCTATGCTCCGCAGGGACTTGAAAGGAAGAAAAAGAACAGGGGCAAATTACGGTTGGGTAAAAATACCATTTTTTAAAAAAACTGTGGAGGGATGCTGTAGAAACTCTAACCTAGCCATCAACACTGGGCATGCGTTCGTTATTCTCCAATTTGATAAACAGCACCGTCATTGCCCAGCACATCCGAGATATGAGATACACATGGCAACGGTAGATCCAGTTCAGAAATCAAATAAGATTGTTCTTGCTGAGCGGAATTGATGCTATAATCTTTCCAAATTTACCTCAGCCGTGTTGTTACTGTGTTATGTGACGTTGATGCTCTTTTATTTTAAAGTTTAACAACGATACAAACATGGAGTCAGTCACGTGGGGTCTGTCTGCAAGCAGTGGTAACAGAACCTATTCGAGGGAGACTTCTGAGCTGGTAAGTAGTATCAAGTATTCATGAATAAAAAAAAAAAAGTAAAGTACCCCCGTCACGCCAAGTGGCGTATCGGGGAAATATAATGTTAGTGACCCTATATTTTACAGACCTTCAGCACATGATTTTTAGGGTAATGTGGTCGGTATTACGCCCGTGCTGCTTTACTTTCCCAGACAAAAATCCGATACCCATTTAAGGCTGGGTGAACCCGGAAGCCGTCGATTGGGATCAAACTCTACCCCTTGTCCTTTGTAGTCCAGTTCACTAACCACTGGGCTATCGCGGCTCCCTAGTATTCATGAATATCTAATATTAATTATATATTATTAATATCTATATTTATTACAGTATTCTGTGTGGTCATTATTGAGTCTTATAACATTTGCAATCATTATTAAGTCTTAGTTAATTATCACCATTTCACTGCCATTAAGGAAGTTTATTGGAAGAAAATATGTTTCTCCTCATTATTGAAACATTAACTTAATGAAGATTGCATTTCTGAACATTCATTGACTACGACACTTTTGTTATCATTTCTGAATTGTTATTAAAGATAACCCCTGAACATGATTATCTCATCACAATGTATATAACATTTCTGCGAACAATACTTAACTTTAAAAGTTATATTTTAGTGACTACTTCTTCTACCTTTCAGCTCCCTGTGGAGCATATGTCTTCAGCAAAAAACTTGCCATCGCCTTTGTTGTATTTTTTTGTCCACTGCTATTTAATTGGCACGTTTCCATAATCTGATGTTAGTGATTTTGTCCTGCCATTACCATCCTTTTAATCTACACATGCATCCATTAATGAAGGTCTATATCTTCATGATTGCCATTTTTATTGTTCTCCATGTTTCACACCCATATAATAGGTACGACGTAACATCGGAGTTGAACATTTTTATTTTTGTATTTAACTTAATTTCTTTGAATTTCCATGTTTCCAAGTACAACGAAGGCTCCTCTTTCCTTTTCTATCCTCATTTTGACAACATTCTCTGTTCCTCCTTCTTTGCCTATGTTAGTGCCCAGATATATGTAAGATTGTACATCTAGTAGCGGTATTTCCCCTATTGTTATTTGGTTATTACCTGCTGCATTAATTCTCGTAATAATTTTGGCCTATTCTCTATTTAATTTCAATGCCAGATGTTGTGATCTCTCATCAACTATGCTTATTTTATCTCGCATCTGTTGATGATTATGTCATAGGAGAACTACTGTCATCAGCAAAGTCTAAGACATTAAGTTTCTTGGTTAGTTACCACTGGGTTCCATTTCTGTTGTACTGAATTATTCTGACACTGAACAAAAGTGAAAAGACAGCTGACTTCATGAGAGAGTCTGGAATCCTACTCTGATTGAGTCTTGATCGCAGAGAGAGAGAGAGAGAGAGAATTATTCTCATAATCCAATCTATGGCCAGCAGAACTGATGTTACTATCTACTCGTTTTCTAATTCCTTCTTTCCTTATTTTGTTTCTTATTGTCACATTAAGTATTCTTAAAAGATTTATCATTTCAGTAGTTGTGATCTTTCTTTTCTCCCCACCCCCACACCCCCAAATTAATGTGCACATTTAACACAGATTTAACACTTGTACCCATATTAATACGTTTTTTTTTCTCATAATTTATCAGAAGAAACATTTTCAAAATTTCCGAACCATCGTTAAAATAGCCAAATTATTAAAGAGGTTCATTAATGATTTGCCAAACTGGCATTGCACTCGGTTATTTTTTTTTCAAAAACAGGAAACAAAAGAAACAACATATCAGCCAATCAACAGACAGGAAGGTTACCTGGGATACCTGCTGGACATAACAAGCGGTCTGGACCAGGACAGCTGGTCCTTCAATGGATATTTTAAGATGTCTGTCACTGGTAGAGTTTTTGAATTTTGAATTATGTGTGAATGATCTTTACAATTAACTGGTAACTATAACCCATCAATTCATCTATCCACCAGTCTATCTGTCCATTTATCCATCCACACATATATCCAACCAGTCACCAGTTAGCCCATCCACCAATTGATCAAACCAGCCATCTATCCACCAACTAATACAAACAGCCACCCAGACACCAATTAATCCAACCCGCTACCCATCAACCAAATGAACCAATCAGCCACCCATTTATCAACTCAACCAACCAGTCTCCAATTTATCAACTCACCCAACCAGTCTCCCATTCATCAACTGAACCAACCAGCCACCCATTCATCAACTGAACCAACCAGCCACCCATTCATCAACTGAACCAACCAGCCACCCATTCATCAACTGAACCAACCAGTCTCCCATTCATCAACTGAACCAACCAGTCACTCATTCATCAACTGAACCAACCAGTCACTCATTCATCAACTGAACCAACCAGTCACTCATTCATCAACTGAACCAACCAGTCCCCCATTCATCAACTGAACCAACCAGTCTCCCATTCATCAACTGAACCAACCAGTCTCCCATTCATCAACTGAACCAACCAGTCTCCCATTCATCAACTGAACCAACCAGTCTCCCATTCATCAACTGAACCAACCAGTCTCCCATTCATCAACTGAACCAACCAGTCTCCCATTCATCAACTGAACCAACCAGTCTCCCATTCATCAACTGAACCAACCAGTCTCCCATTCATCAACTGAACCAACCAGTCTCCCATTCATCAACTGAACCAACCAGTCTCCCATTCATCAACTGAACCAACCAGTCTCACAATCATCAACTGAACCAAACCGCCACCCATTTATCCAGCTATAACTAAATCAACCAGCAACTCATTTATCCATCTATAACTAAATCAACCAGCAACTCATTTATCCATCCATACGTTTTTACATTCAGCTCTCCGAAAAGGAAGAAGTAACCTGAATTTGTGAAGATAAAGTAATCTTTTAGTGTAAGAAAGGAAGAAGTAACCTGAATTTGTGAAGATAAAGTAATCTTTTAGTGTAAGAAAGGAAGAAGTAACCTGAATTTGTGAAGATAAAGTAATCTTTTAGTGTAAGAAAGGAAGAAGTAACATGAATTTGTGAAGATAAAGTAATCTTTTAGTGTAAGAAAGGAAGAAGTAACATGGATTTGTGAAGAAAAAGTAATATTTTAGTGTAAGAAAGGAAGAAGTAACATGAATTTGTGAAGATAAAGTAATCTTTTAGTGTAAGAAAGGATGAAGTAGAATTGCGAGTTTATTAAAGAAAAAGTAAGGAAGAAAAAATAAAAGTGAAAGTTTATGAACTTCTCTGCGCCCGTGAGGCAAGACATAAGATGTGTTATATGGTGTATGGAAACCTTACGAACGTCTTGGTAAAGTCAAATGTATTGTCCGAAAATAAGCAATAACGAAAAAAATAAATGAACATTACCATCTGCTTGTTTATTCTTTTACTACTTCGTTGTCGTTTGTGATCAACAGATGACGTCAGTGGCGGACGTCTCATTAGAAGCGTGATGACAATAACCGCGTTGTGGACTACCCATGACACCACCCAAGATACAGTGGTATCGGAGTACCACCTGGTACAGATGCCGGAAGTTAAAGTAAAAGCCATGTCACCGCTGACCCAACCAATCCTGGGGCTCTTCACTGCTCAAATCGGGATTGTGTCGTACCGGGATATACGGAATTGTAGCATTCAGGTGTTTACATCCCCAGAGTCAACGTCCAAAGAAGTCCGGTTAACGGTGCAGAGATTGTCGGTAAAAGTGTTCGGTCGTCTTGGTTTTGTTGTTGCAGCTCTGTTGTGTGTCTCTTTGTGTTAATTAAGACCACTATTTTTTCTGTTAATAGGGGCAAAGGTGCCCGACAGCAGCAGGGATAAAGTTGCCACAGACTTATAGCTGATGCACTAAGATCAGTGAACAAGAAGAATCTAGACTCTACTCCATCTCTTCGTGGTGCCCCTAGTAACAGACAAATTAGTCTAGTCTGACCATGCTAATGGTTGATTGAAAGGGAAGGCAACCTGGTACATAAAACCCCACGCCGAAGACGGATGTGTTGGGCCGAAAAGAGCAAACATCACAGTTTTACTGCTGATGGCAGCACAACGCATTTACATCAAAGTAACAACCTTACAAGGGCGGATGACGATGACGTGTAACTATTCCTTTAGTCATCGGATGAACGCATCCAACGAAGATTACTGTAAACATGATGATGATCATCATCATGTACCCTACCGGTTGGCGTAGGCGATCATGTCCCTCCACAATCTTCTATCTACAGTGCATCATATCAGTTCTGTTGTTGACTGTTTTCCATGCCATGACACCAAGCTATCCAGTATTTTCTCTCTTTGTCGTTCACGATCTCTCTTTCCTTCCATTTTGCCAGTTGTAACCAAGTATTCCAACTTTCCTCTTCTCATGATGTGCCCGAGAAATGTTGATTGTTGATGATTGTAAACATGATATCATTACGAACAGATCTAGTGAGACAAATTCATACCAGGAAGTGTCTGCTGCATTAAAGACACGGGGGTTATGTTTACGAATTAGTTCAAAGATTCTGCCTTGTGGAGTTTTATTTTTTAAAAAAGTAGTTAGACTCTACAACAATGTCCTGTCTACATGAATATCAAGTCAAATTTGGGGATTCCAGAAAAAAGCGCCGAGGGGGCAGACACAAACGAATAACAATAAATCAACACAGAACTGGAGTTGTCAATCTCCACATACGGAGGGACATACTGGGGAGGAGATCTGAGCACTTATGGGCATATCCGACATGTAATGATGATGATCTGTCGACTAAACTAAACTAAACTAAACTAAACTAAACTAAACTAAACTAAACTAAACTAAACTAAACTAAACTAAACTAAACTAAACTAAACTAAACTAAAAACTAAACTAAACTAAACTAAACTAAATTAACCTTTGTCCGACTACAAAACATTGTAAAGTTTATTTTTTATTCCTTAAGAGAAGAGAGAAGGATGGATGGGACACTGGTGCCTACAATAAGAGACTGAAGAGCCTAAATTTGGAAGTGGGTTCTAGTTGATCCGGAGTGCTTGGTGGTAGAAGCAGATGTACCAACACCTAATTCTATGAATAAGTTAGTCGGCATACGCTTCCGAGAAATACTGGGACAGTGGTGAAACACATATGGGAATGCTATCACTGCATTCAAATTGATTTCATGAATAGTGTAGAACAGAATAGAGTAGAACAGAATAGAGTAGAATAGAATAGAGTAGAACAGAATATTGTAGAACAGAATAGAGTAGAACAGAATAGAGTAGAACATAATAGAGTAGAACAGAATAGAGTAGAACAGAATAGAGTAGAACAGAATAGAGTAGAACAGAATAGAATAGAACATAATAGAGTAGAACAAAATAGAGTAGAACAGAATAGAATAGAACAGAATAGAATAAAACAGAATAGAGTAGAACATAATAGAATAAAACAGAATAGAGTAGAACCAAATAGAGTAGAACAGAATATAATAGAATGTACTGTAAAACATGATAAACTGTCCTCTGTGTTTTGTTGTTGTAGATCAACGATATAACTGGAACGACGCCAGACGCAATGAACGATATAAGGAACACACAAACGATGAAAAGCTCAAGTCTGGGCTCCTATCAGAACAACATAGCCAGCATGGCTCTACCGGCCATACCTCTAGACGCTGCCAACTTTTCCATGGTCAAGCTGACTTCTGACTTTACGGTTAGGGTGGAAGATTATAGCGAGTTGGAGGTAATTCCTTCCTTCCTTCCTTCCTTCCTTCCTTCCTTCCTTCCTTCCTTCCTTCCTTCCTTCCTTCCTTCCTTCCTTCCTTCCTTCCTTCCTTCCTTCCTTCCTTCCTCCCTCCCTCCCTCCCTCCCTTCCTTCCTTCCTTCCTTGCTTCCTTGCTTCCTTCCTTCCTTCCTTCCTTCCTTCCCTCCTTTTCCTCTCTCACTCACCATTCATCTCTTCCTCTCTTCCTTCCTGCCTCACAAGTTCATTTCAGTTAGTGATCTTTTGTATGTTTTTGGAAGAAGCGAAATACCACAGTCTAATTATTTATTCCCACAACAGAACGGAGACAAGTGGCCCATGTACCTGGGCGTGAGTTTCAGTGGAAATATCATATGGGTGGGGTCTATCGATGTCAACATCACAGCCCCAACCAATCGGCTGCCAGACTTGGAGGTAGGCGTGAAGCAGGTCAAGCAATGCGCCTATGATGGGAAGTGAGTGTAGTAATCGTCATCACCACCATCATCATCATCATCACCACCACCATCATCATCTTCATCATCGTTATCGTCGTCATCATCATCATCGTCATCATCATTATCACAATTATCATCATCATTGAGCACCGTCTCCGCATCGAAGGTTGGTTCCCATGGAACGCCTTCCGATCAGTCTCTTACTTTGATAGTGTAGGCTGTCATAGGCTGACTTGTACATCTTTTGATGTTGCTCGTCCATGTTAGTCATGATCTACCCCTGCCTTTTTTACCTTGTATTTTCCCTTTCAAGATTACTTTTATTAGGCTGATGTGTCTTATAACACGCCCTAAAAATTTCAATTGTCCTGTTTGAATTGTATTTAGCAGTTATCTTTTCATTTTTAGTTGTTTTCAAACTTCATCATTTGTTTTCTTGTCTTTCTATCCAATTCTACCGATTCTTCTATAAATTAATTCCAAAGGCTTCAATTTTCTGTTCTGTTTTCTTGTTTAATGTCCATGTTTCTGCACCATACAGGAATGTTGAGGAACACAATATTGAGAAGAGAATAGACCAACACACATTGTCACAACATAGTGACGATGGTCCAACTACAAAGCTCAAGTTTCATGACATGTCGGTGTGAGCGTAAATTTTAATTGACAGAAGTACTTTATGTTGAATTACAGGAAAGGAACCGGAGAATAATTGTAGCGTTGTGGTATAGCTTGCAGCAAGGAGCAAGTGGTGGGGGAGGGGGAGGAAGGAGGGAGGGAGGAAGGAGGGAGGGAGGAAGCACTTTATGTTGAATTAAAGTAGGAAAGGAACCGGAGAATAATTATAGCGTTGTGGTATAGCTTGTAGCAAGGAGCAAGTGGTGGGAGGGGGATGGGGAAGAAGGGAGGGAGGAAGGAGGGAGGGAGGAAGGAGGGAGGGAGGAAGCACTTTATGTTGAATTAAAGTAGGAAATGAACCGGAGAATAATTGTAGCGTTGTGGTATAGTTTGTAGCAAGGAGCATGTGGTTGGGGATGGGGGGGGGGGGGGGTTAACGTACACTCCAGGTATGGTGACAGCTTTACAAACAAGTAAGACAACAAAGTATTGACGTTTCGGCCAACGTGAGGCCTTCCTCAGAAAACTAGAACAACAATAGATAGCAAAGATAAACTCTGGTACAACTAGAATGAGTGAACAGGTAAATCAAGGAGAAATAAACAGAGTGATAACAGATAAAATGATGCAACGAAAGAGAGACGTGCTAAATATAGGACAATAAAAATAGTTATGTGAAAATTAGTAAGCTAATATATATATATATATATACAATTAAAGCGAGACTTAAATGAGGCAAGACCCAAAAGCTTATCGAAAGAGAAAAATCCTAAAGATATCTTGGATATTGAAAAAAAACAATGAAGACATATTAACAAATTTAAACATTAACTGAATCTGGCTTATAAACAGCATTCTACAGAGGAAATTAAAATACTATGATCACGTCAAAAGACACAGCGGGCTGGAAGGAACAATAATGTAAGGCATGGTTCTTGGACGACGCATCATGGACAGACCAATAAGAAGGTGGTTTCAAGACATCAAGGAGACCTTGGACATGACAAGAGAAGTGGGAGATCTGGCTAGAGACAGAGAGAGATTGTTTATCAGACGGGCTGTGGTGAATACAACGTTCTGTGGGAGATCTGGCTAGAGACAGAGAGAAATATTTTTATCAGACGGGCTGTGGTGAATACAACGATCTGCAGAT